>CM053787.1:377326098-377378598 GCA_028749045.1 Cupressus sempervirens | reverse complement strand
CATTCTTTTAAATAATTTTATTTTTCAAGGATAAAAGGATTTAAAACGACAATCCCTTCCCCCCAACAATGTCATTTTTTCTTGTGTGCAGGAACAAGTTATCAAAATTGAGAATTCAAATTCATAAATATATAGTTGGAAGCTACTGGGAGATCTGAGGTTGATTATGTTTCTAGCATTCAAGGAAACATCAACTTGGTAGAACATATAGTGGTAGAGGTTGACCAAGTTAACTTGTACCTGGAGATTTTTATCTTCCAAGGTTTTATGGGTTTTTAATCCTGATTCCTGATATGTAGTCAGTTTCTATTTCATAGTTTCCAGACAACATTTTTCTAATTAAAGGGTTTCTTACACTAATCCTCTTTAAGTTTCTTCCCTTTATCTCTCTTCCTATTGTGCATTATATATGATTTTATATATATGTGTGATTTATTTATTTATTATAAATGTACATTTATTCTTGAATTTGGACCAATCAATATTAGGCAAGTTGATCAATCTCATACTTAGTCAATTAAGTCAATAAATTCAATTAAATCACATTATAAATATAGGGTTAATGGTAATTGCATGAAAGAGGACTTTCTTGTGTATTTCCTTGGTATAAATTGGGGTTAGCATTGGAATTCCTTCACCTTACTTGGATCTTATTAATTTCAATTGAGTTATATTGAGAGTTATGGTTGGAAGCCCCTTTTTCTTTTGTACTGAATAACTTAGGGTGAAGATAATTAACTAATGAGGTTATCTCATCTAGTTAACATCAATAAATTAATCACTTCCATTTCCCCCCTAAACATTTTTGTGAATCCAATGTGTTACACTTCCTTCTTTACATTGAGTGTTTATTTTGGTGTTAGACTTTGCTACTTCATTTGTACATATAGGTATACTTGGTATGCTCTTGTTTGCATTAGTGTTATTTAGATAATATTTTTGGCTAAATCACATTAGATTATCTCTATGTGATCTTACCTTTTATGATATTTATTACACTTAGTCCAACCTATAGCATTCTCGTTAGAAGAATTTGTAAATTTCATGGGCCATTTCGATCATAATTATTTTTTCTTTCCTAAGAACCATGATGATACCAATATTCTCCCTTTTATGGAGAATAACTCTTATCATCATAAATGTGGATCCTCAAGAGTTTGTCACTCCCAACTTGAAAAAATAACTCACAAATTTAACAAATTAGAAAATTGGCTTGTGCAAGAAATTCAAAATATCGATAGGGTTGTGTTATTGAATCTATAAAGAAACTTCTTAACAATGATGACAATAACATTTCCATTTTCCATGCCATTTCTCATCTTATTGATACTCATTCTAAGGCTTTAACATAATGTTCTAAAGAGTTAGGATACAATCATCCTTCAATAATATTTTTGTGGTCTTAGATTCCTAGGTCATATGTACAATGGATTCCTAAAATGTAGGGCTAATAGGGTTGTATTTGTGTTGCCCTCTGATTTCACATTGGAAATCTACCTAAATGGATTAGCCAGTGAGTAATCTCAGTACTAGGTGTCTATAGGACTACTAAATCTCTAAGGCCATGCTTTTTTTCTATGCTCTCACTCTTTCCCCTGTAATTGCACATCAATTTCACTATGTCATGCACCTAGCTGGGCACACTGCTCTCGCCTAAGGCATGATGCTAAAAATAGAAAACTTTATTTCCTGAGCTCCTCCTTTCACACAAACAACTTTAATGGCTTCCCTACCATAGTCCTTTGGTTAATGATTATTTGCATGGTGGAGAACTATGGGAGAGCCATAAAACTAAAAATTGTCGACTCTACCCCAACAACTAGTCTATTTACAAAACAATTTTTAAATCCAATCTAATGAACTCAAATAAAATCTACTACTAAATAGAAAAATGAGTATAAATATCAACACTAAAAATATCCAACACTAACTCACGCTATTCAATCCATAAAATCACACTTAAACTCAATACAAGTCTATTATATCTGCAAATCAAATCTTTGAGCTTCTATTGCACTTCAAGATTGCATTACATCACACTCTACCTTGGGAAAATGGATCCTAGATGTTTTAATATGCCTTACCCTTGATTTTAATCCATTATGTCAACTACCCATAACCTTGATTTTAATCCATTATGTCAACTACCCATAATGAAGCTTCGAAAGGAATCCAATTTTGCAAATGTTGCCATGCAACTTTGAAAAGTTGCAAAATATTGTCAAGCAACATTATGACAACTTTTACAACTTTTTGTAAAATTAATGCTAAGGGTCTCTAATCCGCCTAGAATGATGTGGAAACATCCTAGAAGCTATTTTAAGCATATTTCTACCCTTTCCCAAGCCTTAAAGGATTTAGACCTATTTTTCCCAATTTAGGCCTAATCTAGCACTATCAACTAGTAAAGCAATTGAACACCTAGGTTGGCTTGAACTTAATCTAATCCACCTAGGAACACACAAGAAATACCTTCTAAGGTCGAAAATAACATTATTGACTTGGCTAAGATCATTACAAGACAAAATTGTAACTAGCTTTAAGGATCATCCTAGGTGCTTCTGCACCATGAACCTTCCATTCCTAACATTTCCACTTTGGACCACCTCTTATGACAAATTTTACACAAGTCTCTAATCCTCTAAGTGTCAGTCTTTATAACTCTACACTTCCTAAGGTATAAAATTATTGCGTGGAGGAGGGTGAATCAATAATCTACTAATTAAATAACTTTTCAACCTCTTAAACCCATATCCCAATATCAACTTAATAACAACAAATGAAAGCATCAAACATGTAAACACACCACAAGCTAATGCAATGTTGACACACAAATTGTGTCTCATGAAAGCCAAATTTTGGTGGCAACAAAAGTGGGAATTACTACCCAAAAATTATGCACTCTTCTAAAGTACACCCTATTAGGAGCTTCCCCTATTAGTAGTTTACAAAGACACTATTAAGTGTCACTCGGTCAAGGGATTTAGTTCTAGCCATTTTATGAGCTTTACCATGTTAAGAGTAGCCTTGTTAGAGGAATTAGAACACTAATTAAAGTATCACCCTAATTTATAATAAAGGATTTTTTAGGATCCACCTAGTTAATGGATTTTACTGTTGCAACTATTAGAGGATAAAAAGTAGAATGATCTACTAAAATAACACCCCATTTGCTTGATCAGATCCAATATACTGCACACAAAAATTTTACTTCATACTCTACTACTTCCTAGATTGAGTACACCTTCACATTCACGACCACTACAAGATCAACACAAAATAATTTCACCTTCATTGAATATATAATGTTCTTCAAACCCTAAATATTCCACCACCTTAAACTTTTCCTAACACATTTCTATTTGAATTTCAAACATATCAATCACATACCACATGCCCAAACATATCTTGATGCAAAAAACAAATTTACAGTACTACATCATCCTACAATTAAATTTATTTTTGAATTCATGAGAATAGTTAAACAGATTTTGACCAAACAAACCCTTCTTTTAGAATCTTCATGACACATCTACATCAATCACTAGAATTTCAAATCATCACCTCCAATTTTGAGCATAAATTACCTCATTATGTCTAACACAACTATATTCACCATATCACCCATACCAGCTAATGATCCTCTATCTACCATCAACTCAAGAACACAAACAACTTGTGAATAAACTTTGTTTATCACTATAGTACTTGCTCACCAGTTATCAAAATGAGTTGTAGTTTCAATTTCAATCATAACATCTAAGTACTATTGTCTACCTTATCATGTGACTAGTCCACTTAACTCTTCATAGATTTGACAAAATAATCAAATCACCTAGTGTCTATCACTTACCATTCTAGTAGTTGCATTGTTAACCTTTGTTTGATTATAAGTTACTCAGACCTTTACATCAAGACTATCAATCATACATTTGAATTTTAGAGACATCCTTATGTCTCCTATAAATATAGAAACCATTGAAACTCATGGCAACACCCTATTCATCGCATCTATAGTTACCAACATCCTAGGACACTGGGTCAATACTTAACACCAATAACAACACAATAATTGGTCACCATGCAACCAAATCTATATCATGACAACTCCAATCATCTCCTACCATCACTACATCAATTATCCCAATAATCTCTCCCTTTGGCATTAATGGAAACACCCAAATTCATTATTGGTATGTATACATTACTACCACTTTCATTGATCTTCTTAATTCTTGTTATCTTGTCCACTATTTTATTTCTCTCTCCTCTAAGATTCTTCTTCACTTTCTTAGTGTGCATTATCTTTGAACATTTTCTCCCCCTCTCTTATGTATTATTCTTTCTCATTCTCTCCCAACTACTTGCTCCATTTCTTTCTCCCTTTGAAAATAATGACAAAGGTGTCAAACAATTTTACTAGTCATGTACCTTCAAACCTTTGATTGCTTTACTACATTGATTACTTCATTACACATCACTATGATGACCAAACCACAATACTAACTACTTCCCTTAAGGAGTATCCCCACAACATGAAACAATGCATAAAATATTCAATGAGTAAAATGGCTTGATACAATGACATCTTCTTCTAGTTTAAGGCAAGTAGGGGAATGAACCCTAACCTACCCCTTAGATACTCAATTGTACCCTTAGGTAATGGCTTTTTGAATATATCTTCTACCTACCCCTTAGTCGGCACATACTCCAACTACACCTCTTTCTCATGTACCTATTCTCTCACAAAATGATACTTAATAGAAATATACTTTATCTTAGAGCACATTACCAGGTTTTTAGATATGTTGGTAGCTCTTATATTATCATAGTAGATAACTACCAGTTTAGTAACCTTAACCTGAATTCCTTCCAATATAGATTCTTTATTTATACCACTTGTGTACAGTTGATTGAAACACTGACATATTCAACTTCAATTATGGATTGAGATATAGAGTTTTCATTTTTGCTTATTATAGACACAAGCCTATCACCAAGAAGGAATGCGTCACCTCTTATGTTATTCATGTCATCCACATTTCCTACCCAATCTACATTAGTAAATACACTTAAAGATAAATCACCCTTGTGAGTATATCAAATACCATAATATTCAGCTCTCTTCAAATACCTGAATATCCTCTTCATTGCCTTCATATGAGATTCTTTAGGATTATTAGTGAATCTAGAAACTAATCTAACTTCCTATGTTATATCCAATCTATTGTACACAATATATTGCAACTTCCCTATCATATATTTGTACAATGTTTCATCTACCTCCTTAGGTTTATCTTCCTTAGACAAATTACAACCACTCACCATAGGTAAACTAACGATATTTGGGTCTTCTAACCCAAATGTATTCAAGGTCCCTTTCACATACTTGAATTGGCTGATATGATTTCTATCTCTAAGTTGTGATACCTACAGTCTAATGAAGAATTTGATCTCCCCAAATCATTGATGTATCAAGCTCCTTCTTCATCTCATCTACAAATTCTATACTCAAATCATCATTTCCACCAAAAATGATGTCATCCATCAAGGTTTCAACAATCAAATATTAATCGTCCTTGTCTATCTTTAGGTACACATTACTTTGGTCACTTTTTCTAGTGAAACCAATCTTGATCAAATATTAATGTGGTTTTTCATACCATGTCCTTGGTTCTTGTTTCATTCCACACAATTATTTTTGTAGCTTGCAAACCATACCCTTTCCTTTTGATGAAGAAAACTCTTCAAGTTGTTCAATATACACTTCTTCTTCTAGAACATCATTGAGAAGTCCATCCTTAATATCCATTTGGTATACCTTGAAATTCTTGTATGTGACATGAGCAAGTAGAATCCTCGCACCTTCAAGTTTGGTCATAGGTGCAAATGTTTTAACATAGTCCATATCTTCCTCTTGGGCACAACCTTTACACACAAGTCTCACCTTTTTTCTCACCACTTCACTAGAGGGATCCTCTTTAACTGCAACAAATACAATTTATTCTTCATCCCTACCTTCATACTATTCTTTAGTAGCACCTTCTTCAGCTAGATCACATGACTTCTTGATCTTTTCTTTTTATTTCCTTTTCTTATCTTTCTTGTTATTATTAGGAAATCTAGAGGCAATATGAATTATCTTTCTACATGAGAAAAAATTTGAAGAAAATTTACCCTTGTGCTTACCATTTCCTCTAGGAATCCTCCTACAAGTAATGCTTCCATCTCTTCCTATTCACTTTCTTTAGAAAATGGATTCACAATCATTAGAATAATGTGCCATGGAAGAAGAATTAACAACATCCCTTCCTTTTCTTTGTAGTACAAGAGTCAAGGATGACCTAAATGCAACTTCAACCTTAGGCATACTATTAACAAAATTGGTCAACTCAAATATTGTCAACTTTCTCATCAAAGCATCAATAGTAACAACTCCAGTTTCTAATGATCTTAATCTTTTAATAGATAAAACCCTAAAATCAAAATGAGGTTACAAACTTTTTTCTTTTTTTCTTACCACTATTCTTTAAGAATTCCATCAACTCCTCTAATAGCAGAAACCACCTTAGCCTTCTGCGCATGTGAATCTCCACCACAAATTATCTTCAATTTCTCCCACATATCATGAGAAGTTTCCAAATATTGAACAATTATGAACTCTTCATCAAAAATAGTACATTACCTTAGATTACATAGTTTTAGCATGCTCTTGTTTATCTCTTAGCTGATTTGCACAAAGGGTTCTTACAAGAGCAGTATACCTTGCAAGAACATATATTTGAGATAGAGCTTTATTTTACCATGTTGTACTATATAGTTCACCCTTGTGAATTTAGGACCTTCCTTTCACATTATCTTTTTATATTTGCCTCAATATTTTAAACTTCACCACCATAAAGAACCTACACTTTGATACCAATTTTTAGTCCTAAGGGATAAAAATACTTGGGGGGGAGGGGTGGTGAATCAATTAAATACTTATTGAAAAAAATTAAACCTCTTAAATCCTAATCTCAATATCAAGTGCGTAAGCATGCTTTCAGCCAAGTTTTAAACTTTAAAAATCAATCCCGTAGAAAGGATTATTTAATTATTTCAATTTGTCATTGGTTGTTACTACTAATGATGCCTTGAAAATCTTAATTTGTGAAAGAGGTAGTGTCTTGATATTGTGTTGAATTTGAAATTTGAACCATAAATTTTGAATTCAAAGTTTAAAGTCTGAAAGTTCAAAGTTCCAAAGTTTGAAGTTTAGAAACAAGATTGAAGTTGTAGATTGAAATACCACCATTCAAGTTTAGGTTCAAAGACACAATCATATTTCCCAAAAGTGTAGACCATTAGAAGCCCATATCTCAAAAGCACATAATTAATTCAAAAGCCTAGATCTATGGATTTCAAAATGATAGTTCAATTCAAGGTTCATGTGCAAGAGTTTGGCATGCAGGTTCAAACTCGGTTATAGATCTTCAATTGTAAATCCAATTCATAATTGGGGAGTCTTGAATTCAAAACTTTATCAGATTGTTGTTAATGAGTCATGTATAAGAGTTGCATGACCAATACTAGAATCCAATAGTGAATTGGGAGTAGATATTGATATGCAACTCTAGGACTAATTTGAAGGGCTATCGGGTTCTTTTTATACAATTTTCTTTGGTCCATCCCATGTTCATCAATAGGTGACATCAAGCACACAAGCCATCAAAGTAGGGTGATTGTGTGAAGTTGACCATAGATACATGTAAAAAATTTGACAAAATGTCAAAGGGAATGTTGAATATGGTATTCTCATATTAGGCTGGAAAGAATGTAAAAATACATATAAATCATAGCATAAGGCATGGTTGCACTTATGGCTTGAGCTAAATCTTGTAGGGAATTTGAAAATCTTTTGAAAGTGATTGGAAAAGGAGTTACAAAATTCCAAAAGTATGTAAGTGAAATGCAATTTGGGAAGACACACAAGCTCATTAAGCCTACTCTTGTGAAGGCACAAACTTTATCATTATGCAGAACAAGGAGACAAAGATGGGGATTATGCTAAACCATGTGGATGGGCCAAGGAATATCTTCATATCTAGACTCAATAATGTACAAAATTTGTTTTCATTTGTCACTACAACTAGTAGTGATCCCTATGGAAGAGTGATGTTCATAAAACCCAAGATGGGTTGTCGAGCTCGATACATCCAAATAATTTCCAAAGCTTGGGAATGATAAGAATGAGAGATGATAATTCTCCCAACCAAATACAAACAAGGACTTAGTTCAATGGAGAAAGCAGTAATAGAGATCATGGTAAAGACATTCCCAAACTTGTAGGATCATATCCCAAACAAAATTTGACTTTGGAAAGAAAGTGTTGTGTTGCAGTATCAAGACATTCAACATAATAAGCGAAGAGAAGGATTCTAATGTCCCCATTAGTGTTAAATTACACAAAATGCACCATAAGATACAATCCTATCTATCTAATGTTGTTACAAAAGGTGAAATTCTCACGGTGAAGAAGTATGTGGTAGGTTAGCTAAGTGTCAAAGCTCGCTCTTAGTGCCTGTTTGGTAGCTGGAATACAAATGGAATAGTCAATAATTTTTATTCTTCATTTGGTGCATGGAATTGGAATGGAGAGTAGGTATGTATTCCCATTTTAGCCCCAAATGAGCATTTATCCATTCCCAAAAATACCTGTCATTGGAATAGTCATTCCTATTCTCAAAATGTATTTTCCAGAATCAATGATTTTTTTTGAATCCATGGTTATGCATGAGTATATTTTGGGTTAGACTAATTTGTTCCCCTTTCTAATATCTACTGATGTAGTATACTATCATCTACCATTGGCGATTCCTTTCCCTTATTGCAATTGATGTCCACAGATACATAATGACTATCATCTGCCATGAATAATTTTCTTGCATTCAAAAAATGTATAACTTTCTCCATGCTATGATTTCCATCAACACATAGAATGGAAGTTCCATCCACTTCTAAAAATGATTCTATGCTCACCAAAACTCATCAACCAATGGCAAGTAGTTAGGAACGATTACACAATCAATTGAAATTGTGCACCTATAGTAACAAGCACCCTTACATTGCCCTTGATAATCTTTCCTTAAAAGTCATTATTGGGCTTAAAACCCTCCACCGAGTGTAGTGCCTTCCCCTAAGTCGCATTTCAGTCATCTTTGCCAAACTCTTTTAGGCCAGTTTTATACTTGATGTTTAGTAGCATTACTTTCAGATTATCAGATATTGTTTTACATTCAATTTATTATATGATGAGATTACTTGGTACTCTATATTTCATGCATGTATGATGATTATTCAATGTTTTCAATTATCGATGATGATTAGTTAGATGGTTTATTATTACATGTGCTTTCTTATGGATACTTACCCCATACTGCATGTGTATGGTGTGCGTGTTTGTTTTCTTTATGTATGGTGTTTCTGATGTGGTTAAGGAAGGGAGTCGTAGTCACCTGCTATTCAGGATCTACACGATGCACCACTTCCTGCCATTGTCTATTTAGCTTAGAATATTGTGTTTGTACATGCGTGGATTTTATGCAAGTTGCAGGTACCGGGTATCGACTTCCCCGAATTGCCAGGATGAGCGTACCCTATCGCATTATCTCAATGGTAAGAGAGGGGAGATAAACTCTTAAGTCCAAATCCTAAACCCTTTAGCCAATTGTCCTAATTGATAATTAGGACAAGAATCTGAGTTAAGTACCCTCTGAATGCATCAAATGATGTAATTTCGTGATTTTAACCCTTTTTGTTTGATTTAGTATGTGTTTTTCTATGATGGGTTTTCGTATGTTACCTTATGAGTCCTTGATGTGTTTTCTATTAATTAATTCTAATTAAAAAGGTTAATTAATGATTTAATTAATAGAAAATTATTATGATATTTTAATATTTAATTATATTTAATTAATTAAGAGATTAATTAAATAAAAAGAATTGAATTAGGAGATAAAAGTTTTAAGTATAATTTTAGAATGTGATAATATTTATTTTATTTAATAATAATATATTTAGAGTTCATTTTTAAATAAATGCTAAATATTATTATTATTTGAATTAATAAATATTTTATCAATTAAATTTTTTAAAATAAATTAAAAGTGGAAAAGATATTAAATTATTAAAGGTTTCTAGATCGCATGATCTAAGCATGAGTTTAAATATGAGAAATTAATTAAAAGATAAAATAATAGAAAATAATAATGTTATTTTTAATATCATAAAGTGCACATGAGATTAAAGTAATAAAGATTAAAATAGAAGTCAAGTGGAATATTAAATAAAGTTATTTAATAATTCAATTTAATGTGCATTAAAAAGATAAAGCAAAGATAAAGAAAGTTAATTTTGGAGTTAACTCAGTTGAGCAAAGACGCCTCTTGGGTGAACGCATAATTAGTGCCCCAATTTGAGGAGAAAAATCCTTATCACATCTTTGGGGGTTCATTGTTGAGGGACCGAGAATTTTGGAGACATGAATTTTGGGGGAGAACTTTTGTAAGCAAATTTCAGAAGGAGAATTTTAGGAAAGATTTTCAGAGAAAAGATATTGAAGAAGAGCGAATTCTCTCACAATTTTTTGGGGATTTCGTATTAGCATCAGGATCAGGTAGAGTCTTGTGCTTTGATCACTGGTTAAATTATGCAATTTGAGATTCTTGTCTTCTTCGTAATTGTTAAAATCAAGTCTCTGGATTTCATTACATGAATCTCTTGTTCTTTGGTTCTGAATCTATGATAGGTGTATTTTAAAATATCTTTAGAGGAAAAATATAAATTACAAGGGGGTTTGAATTGTTATTAATTAAATAAGAATCTTTAAAAATATATATATACATGTCGATTTGGGAGAAAACGTATTAAATTTTTTTTTTTAAAATAAATATATATTGGGAGGTGGGGGGTTTTACCCCACCCCATCCCCACTGGTTAGCACTGTCGGCGGCAGCTGTACCTACTATCGCAGGTACCGCGACTGTCGTCGCAAGCCCTATGACAGAGGGCAGGCCGCACGGCATACCATGCCAACGTCATATTATATGCGCTATGTTATTTGTTTTTTTTTTTTTTTAAATAATGAAATTTGTTAGTACTTTGTTATAAATGTAAATTTATAATTATTATTTTTATTAAAAATTATTTATAAAAAGATTTTAACATTAATTAAAAATTTTAATTAATAAATTTTAATATATTTTATTTAATAATGTTTTAATACTAACCTTTATTAATATTTAATAATTAAATATTAATGCATTTAATATAGTTATTTGAAATTAATAATTTATTAATAGTTTTGTTAAACATTAATAAATTGATAGTTAATGAGATATGAAAGGGAGTGCTTAGTGAGATAATTATTAATCAATTTAATTAAAATTAGTTTAATTAAACTTAATTAATAATGAAAATTGTTAATAGAATTGAAGATTTATATAGCATTGATTTAAGTTAAATTGAAATTTCTTATTTAAAAATATAGGTTATTATTTTAATAATTAAATAAATAATTACCCTTTAATTATATTGATTAATTGACTTAGAGTCAAAAGTGAAGTAATTGTACAATTTTATTCGAATATATATATATATATATATGGGATATATTTATATGTTAATTATGAGACAATGGGTTAACGTGTAGGTTAAACTGTGAACTTATTTTCTTGAAAACATACATTAAACTAGAAACAAAAATATTACACTTAACCTGATTACATATGTTCAAATCAAACTAGCAATGAGAATATGAACTATATTGTTTTGTTATACTGTCTATGCTTTTGGGGTTTTGGGTGTTCGTAGAGTGTTCACCAGTTTTAGGTTGTTACTAGAGGCTCGGGGTTGTGAATGTGATGTTACGATGATTTGATCTCGATCTTTTTACCCAACCATGGTAATGTGATGGTATGCTCTATGATATGGATGTTTTACTATTTGTTATTGCTTTCCAGTTTCCTTGTGTGAAGTTGAGGTGTACGTATTTAAGTTACTTGACTTGACCATTTTGGAGTCTTCGATCAGTTTTGTGTTCTGTTATTGGGATTCTTTCTGGTTGCTCGTTGGAGAACCATGGGATATTGTGATTTATCATTGATGTCTTCAGATGCAGAGATTTGTTGTGATCATTATGATTATTATTTGAGGCTATTCAGTTGCTCATGGAGAACTGATGTGATGATTATGGATTATATTTATGATGTTTTCAGTCGCTTGTATAGGACTGAGGTGATTTATTATGATTCTTTGATTTTTGTTGTCATGAGCCTAGGGTAGGTTATCTATGTGTAGTGTCGGGAAGTGGCTTGCAATGAGGGATGGGAGACCCGAAGTGGCTCTGGGCATTACTCATTGTAAGTTGTTTGTTTTAATAAGTGAAAACATCTCACCTAAATACTGACTTAAATGAACCTAATAAGATAACTGTATGTTCTCTTTCATGCTTTGAGTGCTAGTACAGACTAGGATGGGGTAGAGAGAACGCTTGGTTACGACCTTGCATTCTGTAGTATGCCTCGTCAGTACGAGAGGATACTAGTGGTCGCAAGATCACAGGGGACCCGGGATTCCTAAGGGATTTCTCGGGTAACTTTCGACATGACTTTTGCGATGACACTTTCCCGCTTGCATAGTAGGTTTCCTATGTGTCTTTGTGGTGCCTCTAGGTTTAGATGTCAATCTATTTTAGGAACCTTTGAGTTAGCATACTTATAGGATTTCCTGGACTTAGAGAGTATTTATGTTATATGTTTTGTTATCCTATTTGGGACTTGAGACTATCTCCTCAGCGCGGTGGGAGTAGACCATTTAGGTTCCATGTGGTCGGGTGGTAGTGCTTTTACTCTTACCATTGAGATCCGTCTGTAGTCGTCGTGGCTGGAGCTTTCTTGGTTGGCATTTACCTTCACTATGTTCTTTGATTATTATGATGGATGGTTAGATTTTATGGATGTATGGATGTATCATGTATGGTGAATGGGTTCATATATTTTTACTGTACTTTGTATCATGGATTCATGGAGGTTGATGCATATCTATTTTTACATAAGAATATTCTTTTAAGCCTTTCATACCCTGTGACATGTACAGTGGATGATTGAGCATTCCGAATTAATTTGCCAAGAGGCATTCGAAAAAAATGTATATTATGGACATTGGACTTTATTATTATTATTTCATGTGGATGTGGTAGTTGTTAGACTTAGAATTAATTAAATTTAAAAGTGACTCAACGTCTTGGGATCCTTAAGGAATGTAACCTGTTATGTATGATTGTTGATGATTACATGTTATTGCTTCCGCTGATATGTGTTTGATGTGTATGTTATACATTCTTACTTTTAAAAAAAAAAAATGTTTAGCAAACTTAGTAAAACTTTAGGTTAATTCTTTTGGATCTCTTGGCGAAGCGTTACATATGGTATCAGAGCCCGAGTTTCTACATTGGGAGCTCTGGGTATATTGGAACGCTACTAGTGTGAACTAGTTGAACAAAAATGAAAACTTTAAAACTATCATGTGTATCTTTCTCAAACTGAAACTTGAAACTAGTTGAACTGAAACATAACTTAAAATTGTTAGTTGCATATTTTTCATACTTCAACACTTAGACTTCAAAACTGAAATTATACTTAAACCAAAATTATAGGCAAACTGAAAATTAAAAACTAGCTTGTTTGTAAAACATGTATCTGTTGTCTATGTTTTAAAGTAGTGTGCTTTTGATTATCCTTGGGAGTATTATGTTGATTTTGTTTAGAGAGTTTAGGTGATCGATTTCAATATTTGTTAGGAAGGATGCATGTTGGATCAATATGGTTTTCGGTTTACTATTAAACTAGAATTATATTGCTCTAAGTGATTTAAAGTAGTATGTGTATGTATATTATAGCATCTTGTGTCTTGGATATTATTGTAGGATGGTATCTGGGATGAGGTCTTCCATTAGAGGTCATGGTAGAGGGCGTGGACGAGGTAGAGCTATCAGTGTCCATGAGTCTATCCATGAGAGCCCCATTCAGGAAGAGAATAGGGAAGAGCATATTAGTGAGCATCAAGAAGAGAACCATAGAGAGGAGCATGCTGACTCGGAGGAGGTTGACATGAGGAAAATGATGTGAACCATCATTGAATGCCTACCTCCTGTTCATGATCAGGATAGAGCACATCGGGCAGGACATGAGCATAGACCTAGGTCGAGGAGCCCTCCGAGGGATCGACATAGATCCATTGTATCTTCACAGATGAAGGATCTTCAGAGGTCAAAGGTCAAGCCCTTTAACGGGAAAGGTTCTGGATATGTAGCTGAGCAGTGGCTTATTGCCCTTGACAGGATTTTTGCTATGCAGGACTTTACAGTAATGTCAAAGCGAGGTTTGCTATCACCAACCTAGAGTTCTTTGAAGCCACTTGGTGGACAATTGAGGAAAAGAAGCTGGGTTTAACCATGAACGGTGTCACATGGGAGTTATTCTTAGAGAGTTTTCACGAGCGATTCCTACCAGAGGAATGGAAGTAGCATAGAGCAGATGAGTTCCATAACCTAAGACACTACACTATGACCGTTATAGAGTATGAGCGCAAGTTCTTTGAGCTCATGCCCTTTTTAGGATTCAGTGACAACCCAGCACAGTTGGCACAACATTTCATTAGAGGTTTGAACAACCGTTTAATTGGGGGTGTTAAGGTGTTTGAACCTAAAACCCTCAAGGATGCGGTACATCGAGCCGTCCTTGTAGAGCAAAGTGTGAACTTAGGACATGGGGGTTTTGTAGGAGCACCTTCAGCATCAGGATCGAAGGGTGGTCAGGGAGCAGGTGGCATTAGGAAACCTCCTTCAGGGGGTAATCAGCGACAGGAAGGAACTTATCCTCCCGCACAGATTGGCGGTGGTGGTTCCAATGTTAGGAACAATCACAAGACTCATCGCAACAAGCCCAACCAGTATGATCGGCCATCTCAGAGTGTTCAGTCTTATCCTAGTGGGAGTAGTTTTCAGCAGTCTAGTGCACCTAGAGTTCAGAGGATCTTTGATGGAGAGTGTTTCACATGTGGACAACGTGGACACAAATCATCTCATTGCGCTCAAAGGGAACCACAGTTCTCAGGCCAGGGAACCGCAGCTTCAGAACCTATAGTTGGTGGCATGGGTAGAGCCCAGAGAGTGTACTCAGTGGAGTCTTACCCTCCTACAGGGGGAAAGGGTCCAATGGGACCTGCATAGTGAGTCCTTAGCTTTTCTGTTCTTATAGGCTTCCAGGAGTAAGCCTAAGTCTAGGGGGGGTGGATGTAGTGCCTGCCCCTAAGTCGCATTTCAGTCATCTTTGCCAAACTCTTTTAGGCCAGTTTTATACTTGATGTTTAGTAGCATTACTTTCAGATTATCAGATATTGTTTTACATTCAATTTATTATATGATGAGATTACTTGGTACTCTATATTTCATGCATGTATGATGATTATTCAATGTTTTCAATTATCGATGATGATTAGTTAGATGGTTTATTATCACATGTGCTTTCTTATGGATACTTACCCCATACTGCATGTGTATGGTGTGCATGTTTGTTTTCTTTAGGTATGGTGTTTCTGATGTGGTTAAGGAAGGGAGTCATAGTCACCTGCTAGTCAGGATCTACACGATGCACCACTTCCTGCCATTGTCTATTTAGCTTAGAATATTGTGTTTGTACATGCGTGGATTTTATGCAGGTTGCAGGTACCGGGTATCGACTTCCCTGAATTGCCAGGATGAGCATACCCTATAGCATTATCTCAATGGTAAGAGAGGGGAGATAAACTCTTAAGTCCAAATCCTAAACCCTTTAGCCAATTGTCCTAATTGATAATTAGGACAAGTATCTGAGTTAAGTACCCTCTGAATGCATCAAATGATGTAATTTCATGATTTTAACCCTTTTTGTTTGATTTAGTATGTGTTTTTCTATGATGGGTTTTCGTATGTTACCTTATGAGTCCTTGATGTGTTTTCTATTAATTAATTCTAATTAAAAAGGTTAATTAATGATTTAATTAATAGAAAATTATTATGATATTTTAATATTTAATTATATTTAATTATATTTAATTAATTAAGAGATTAATTAAATAAAAAGAATTGAATTAGGAGATAAAAGTTTTAAGTATAATTTTAGAATGTGATAATATTTATTTAATTTAATAATAATATAATTAGAGTTCATTTTTAAATAAATGCTAAATATTATTATTACTTGAATTAATAAATATTTTATCAATTAAAGTTTTTAAAATAAATTAAAAGTGAAAAAGATATTAAATTATTAAAAGTTTCTAGATCGCATGATCTAAGCATGAGTTTAAATATGAGAAATTAATTAAAAGATAAAATAATAGAAAATAATAATGTTATTTTTAATATCATAAAGTGCACATGAGATTAAAGTAATAAAGATTAAAATAGAAGTCAAGTGGAATATTAAATAAAGTTATTTAATAATTCAACTTAATGTGCATTAAAAAGATAAAGCAAAGATAAAGAAAGTTAATTTTGGAGTTAACTCGGTTGAGCAAAGAGTCCTCTTGGGTGAACGCATAATTAGTGCCCCGATTTGAGGAGAAAACTCCTTATCACATCTTTGGGGGTTCATTGTTGAGGGACCGAGAATTTTGGAGACATGAATTTTGGGGGAGAACTTTTGTAAGCAAATTTCAGAAGGAGAATTTTAGGAAAGATTTTCAGAGAAAAGATATTGAAGAAGAGCGAATTCTCTCACAATTTTTCGGGGATTTCGTATTAGCATCAGGATCAGGTAGAGTCTTGTGCTTTGATCACTGGTTAAATTATGCAATTTGAGATTCTTGTCTTCTTTGTAATTGTTAAAATCAAGTCTCTGGATTTCATTACAGGAATCTCTTGTTCTTTGGTTCTGAATCTACGATAGGTGTATTTTAAAATATCTTTAGAGGAAAAATATAAATTACAAGGGGGTTTGAATTGTTATTAATTAAATAAGAATCTTTAAAAATATATATATACATGTCGATTTGGGAGAAAACGTATTAAAAATTTTAAATAAAATTTTTTAAAAAAATAAATATATATTGGGAGGTGGGGGGTTTTACCCCACCCCATCCGCACTGGTTAGCACTGTCGGCGACAGCTGTACCTGCTGTCGCAGGTACTGTGACTGCCGTCGCAGGCCCTACGACAGAGGGCAGGCCGCACCGCATACCATGCCAGCATCATATTATATGCGCTATGTTATTTGTTTTTTTTTTTATTATTTAAATAATGAAATTTTTTAGTACTTTGTTATAAATGTAAATTTATAATTATTATTTTTATTAAAAATTATTTATAAAAAGATTTTAATATTAATTAAAAATTTTAATTAATAAATTTTTATATATTTTATTTAATAATGTTTTAATAATAACTTTTATTAATATTTAATAATTAAATATTAATGCATTTAATATAGTTATTTGAAATTAATAATTTATTAATAGTTTTGTTAAACATCAATAAATTGATAGTTAATGAGATATGAAAGGGAGTGCTTAGTGAGATAATTATTAATCAACTTAATTAAAATTAGTTTAATTAAACTTAACTAATAATGAAAATTGTTAATAGAATTGAAGATTTATATAGCATTGATTTAAGTTAAATTGAAATTTCTTATTTAAAAATATAGGTTATTATTTTAATAATTAAATAAATAATTACCCTTTAATTATATTGATTAATTGACTTAGAGTCAAAAGTGAAGTAATTGTACATTTATTCGAATATATATATATATATGGGATATATTTATATGTTAATTATGAGACGAATGGGTTAACGTGTAGGTTAAACTATGAACTTATTTTCTTGAAAACATACATTAAACTAGAAACAAAAATATTACACTTAACTTGATTACATATGTTCAAATCAAACTAGCAGTGAGAATATGAACTATATTGTTTTGTTATACTATCTATGCTTTTGGGGTTTTGGGTGGTCCTAGAGTGTTGACCAGTTTTAGGTTGTTACCAGAGGCTCGGGGTTGTGAATGTGATGTTATGATGATTTGATCTCGATCTTTTTACCCAACCATGGTAATGTGATGGTATGCTCTATGATATGGATGTTTTACTATTTGTTATTGCTTTCCAGTTTCCTTGTGTGAAGTTGAGGTGTACGTATTTGAGTTACCTGACTTGACCATTTTGGAGTCTTCGATCAGTTTTGTGTTCTATTATTGGGATTATTTCTGGTTGCTCGTTGGAGAACCATGGGATATTGTGATTTATCATTGATGTCTTCAGATGCTGATAGAGATTTGTTGTGATCATTATGATTATTATTTGAGGCTATTCAGTTGCTCATGGAGAACTGATGTGATGATTATGGATTATATTTATGATATTTTCAGTCACTTGTATAGGACTGAGGTGATTTATTATGATTCTTTGATTTGTGATGTCATGAGCCTAGGGTAGGTTATCTATGTGTAGTGTCAGGAAGTGGCTTGCAATGAGGGACAGGAGACCCGAAGTGGCTCTGGGCATGACTCATTGTAAGTTGTTTGTTTTAATAAGTGAAAACATCTCACCTAAATACTGACTTAAATGAACCTAATAAGATAACTGTATGTTCTCTCCCATGCCTTGAGTGCTATTACAGACTAGGATGGGGTAGAGAGAACGCTTGGTTACGACCTTGCATTCCGTAGTATGCCTCGTCAATACGAGAGGATACTAGTGGCCGCAGGATCATAGGGGACTTGGGATTCCTAAGGGATTGCTCGAGTAACTTTCGACGTGACTTTTGCGATGACACTTTCCCGCTTGCATAGTAGGTTTCCTATGTGTCTTTGTGGTGCCTCTAGGTTTAGATGTCAATCTATTTTAGGAACCTTTGAGTTAGCATACTTATAGGATTTCCTGGACTTAGAGAGTATTTATGTTATATGTTTTGTTATCCTATTTGGGACTTGAGACTATCTCCTCAACGCGGTGGGAGTGGACCATTTAGGTTCCACGTGGTCAGGTGGTAGTGCTTTTACTCTTACCATTGAGATTCGTCCATAGTCGCCGTGGCTGGAACTTTCTTGGTTGGCATTTACCTTCACTATGTTCTTGGATTATTATGATGGATGGTTAGATTTTATGGATGTATGGATGTATCATGTATGGTGAATGGGTTCATATATTTTTATTATACTTTGTATCATGGATTCGTGGAGGTTGATGCATATCTATTTTTACATAAGAATATTCTTTTAAGCCTTTCATACCCTGTGACATGTACAGTGGATGATTGAGCATTCCGAATTAATTTTCCAAGAAGCATTCAGAACAAATGTATATTATGGACATTGGACTTTATTATTATTCTTTCATGTGGATGTGGTAGTTGTTAGACTTAGAATTAATTAAATTTAAAAGTGACTCAACGTCTTGGGATCCTTAAGGAATGTAACCTGTTATGTATGATTGTTGATGATTACATGTTATTACTTCCGCTACTATGTGTTTGATGTGTATGTTATACATTCTTACTTTTTTTTTTTTTTAAATGTTTAGAAAACTTAGTAAAACTTTAGGTTAATTCTTTTGGATCTCTTGGCGGGGCGTTACACCGAGTAATACCAACAATGGCAGTTGTATGAGGGATTTGTCTAGAGGCAACATCACATGAATGAATTTCAAGAGACTCAGTAGGTCTACTGATAGTGGTTTTAGCAGTGATAACCATTTTGGGAGTGGCGGCAAGCATGGTGGGCGATTTATGCAAGGCATCGCTTCCGCAGAGACAAGAATATGATTTATATGGTAGCAGGTCTGATGCAAGAGCATCCTAGGTGTAAGAGCAATCTTGCATCCACCAAAAATATTTTCTTTTCAATCTTTTCTATTTTAATAAGGACTAGTAGATAGGGTGGTCATTATTTCTAGGAAATTGCTATTTTTAGTAAGTTTGTCATAGGAGCTCAGAATGTTCTCATTTTCTACATGAAGGTTCATTTCAAAATTATAAGCCTACCATAAAAATCTCATTGCTCCAGCTAAATTATTAGAGAAATTATTGCAAATTTTCAGTGGAAAAATTTGCAAAAAAATCTTCAGGCTCACTGTTGGAGGCCTTAGAGTGCCCAGCTAAGGTCCGTAAACTCGACAAAAGGGTGCTTACACAATTTCAAGCTTGAAGATCAAAAGTTGGTGTTTCTGAAAAGTGGTTATAATAGCCAATTAGTGCAATGGTTTGAGAGTTATGGCCTTCCAAAGTTGGGCTACCCGAAATATCTAAAATAATTTGTCAAAGATGTATTTATCAGACTCTATATCTATTATTAGGGTTTACCAGCCCTAGGTATTAAGTTTGAGCATCTAGAACCTTCCCAGGCAACATAAAATTGCCTATTTAAGAAAGCCCCAAACATTCTCTAGGACAACTCTTGGTGATATTTCGCAGCTTGTCTTGTAGATTACTATAATGAAGGTGCCCATATGGGGTAGCATATTGTACTTGTGAATTCTATAATTTTGCATTTGTGCTCAAATAAGAAGTCCATAATTTATTCTTGCATTTGTTGTTGTTTCTTTGTTTATGTTATAGTTTATGGTATTAAGTGGAGCACTCTTCATCAGGTGGTATTAGAGCTAGAGTTCTTGAGTGTGTGGACAGATCATTGACTGTGAGGTAGTTTGCACTAGGGTTTTAGTGAAAGCACAAAAAAAAATGCCCCCACGAAGAGATTGTGATAGAAGAGTTGTAGGTGTTACACCTAAGGGTTTTAGAGCCCTCCAAAGAAAAATGCAAGCATTGGAAGAACAAATGCATAGAGGAATAAATCTTCCTATAAGATATGAAAGTGAGGATGAGGACAAAGTAGAAGAAAATGTTGAAGCAAAGGCAGTTCTAAACCTAGAGGAAGAGAGACTTTTTAGGGCCATCTCCAAGATTGGAAAAAGACCTAAGTTTGAGGTTCCCACATTTTTGAGAAATCTTAACCTTGAGGAGCTGATCGATTGGATCAACGAATTGGAGGAGTACTTTGAGTATGAGGATATTGAGGATCCTAATAGGGTCAAGTTTGCGAAGGTAAAACTGAAGGGACATGCAAAGATCTGGTGGCAAGAGGTTTAGTTGGAGAAAAATAGAAAGGGAAAGGACAAAATCACCAGATGGGATTGGATGAAAGCTAAATTGAAGTGACAATTCATTCCCATGGATTATGAGCTTGATCTATTGAAATAAATAAAAGGGTTGAAGTAAGTACGAAAATCTATTCAAGAGTATACTGAAGAGTTCTACCAAGTTCTCATTAGAACTGGCCATGCAGAAGCTAATAAGGAGAAAGTGGCCCATTATCTTACTGGGTTAAGTCCAAGTATTTAGGATGAGCTAAGTCTAGTTTGAATGAATAGTATTAAGGAGGCATAGGTGCAGTTTTCCATAAGAGTTGAGGAGAAACTGAGCAAGAAGTTCGAAACAAGAATAGTGGAAGAGATTTCCATGGAAGATCTGGTGGATGACCTTATGGAGGCCATAATGATGATCAGAAGAACAATGAGAAGGATGGAAGTGGCAATCAAAACTAGAGGGGAAATAATTCCAATCATTTCCATGATCAAAATAATAAAGATCAGAGAGAAAGAGGTAGAGGACAAGGATCTAGAAGAGGAGGCTTTGATGGGAACTGTTTTCACTACAGAGAAGAAGGGCATAGAGCATTTGAATGTTCCTAACACCAAGGAAGGAAAAATCAAAGAACAGAAGGCCAAGCCAGAGTTGCACATGTTGATGAAGATTCCATATCCTCACATTCTAAAGATGCTAAAAGAGGAGAAGTCCTAGTTAACAAAAGAGTCATGTTAAGTGGTGAGAATGAACCTGATTAAAGAAGGAGCTTGTTTTGCACAAGGTGTAGATGTGAATATAAGTGGTGTGATCTGATCATTGATGGTGGAAGTATTGACAATCTGGTGTCAGGAACGATGGTCATAAAGTTGAAGCTGAAGAGACAAAAACACCCACATCCACACCGTATTGATTGGGTGCAAGATGACCACAAGGTCATGGTCAATGAATAGTGCTTAGTGAAGTTCAAGATTGGAAGCTACCAAGATGAGGTACTTTGTGATATCATACCTATGGACATATGCTTTTTTTTGTTGGGTAGGTTGCGGTAGTCTGGCAGGCATGTTGTACACGATGGGTGAGCAAAAACCTACACTCTGACCAAGGATGGAATGAAACATAAGTTGAAGTCACTAAAGGAGAAAGAAGAAAAGGTATGCAGTGTTGCTAGAATATGTTTTTTTGATGGAAAAGAGTTTCTCAAATGTATGAAGTGTGAGAATATGTGTTTTTTTATAATTCCAAAACATAGTAAAGAAGAAGTAGATGGTGTATCCATAGAAGTTATTGATATGTTGGGAGAGTTTTCTAATATTGTATCAGATAATGTACCTGATGGATTTCCTCCAATGAGGAAGATTAGTCACCAAATGGATTTGGTTTCAAAGCCAGTTTGCCAAACAAGGCAAGGCATAGAATGACACCAACAAAAAGTGAAGAGTTGAATAGACAAGTTCATGAGTTATTGCAAAAGGGGTTGATTTAAGAGATTCAAAGTCCATGTGTTGTACCAGCTATAGAATGGAGAATGGAGGATATTTTCAAATTCTCATGCCATCACCAAGATCACAATCAAGTACAGATTTCCATTGCCAAGGATGGCTGATATTATGGACTGCTTGAGTGGGGCTACGTATTTCAAAAAGATAGATCTAAAGAGTCGGTACCATCAAATTTGTATCAAAGAAGGTGATGAGTGGAAGACTACTTTCAAGACAAAAGAGGGATTGTACGAGTGGTTAGTCATGCCTTTTGGGCTAACCAATGCACCAAGCACTTTCATGTGGCTCATGAATGAGGTACTGAAGGAGTTTTTCGGTAAGTTTTTCATTGTTTGCCTAGATGATATTTTGATCTTTAGTAAGAAATTGGAGGATTATTTGATCCATATTCGCAAGGTGTTTGATAAATTGTGAGAAGAAAAGTTGTTGATAAATCTGAAGAAGTGTGGTTTTGTAAAGGAGTTAGTGTAGTTGGGATTTTTAGTCTCAACAAAACATCTAAAAATGGACCCAGAGAAAGTACATGTTGTTCTTAAATGGCCTACTCCAAGGAGTGCGACAAAGGTAAGATCTTTTCATGGACTGGCTAGTTTTTATAGAAAATTCATAAGAGGTTTTAGCAATATATGTGGACTCCTGACTAAAACAATGAGAGGGGATAGGGAAAATTTTAAGTGGACTATAGGAGTAGATAAGAGTTTTAATATGTTGAAATAGAAAGTTACTGAGCAACCTATTTTAGCACTTCCTAATTTTAACAAGGTATCTCAAGTAGACTTTGATGCTAGTGGTATTGCAATAGGAGTTGTTTTGAGCCAAGAAAGTAGACCTGTTGCTTATTTTAGTGAGATGTTATTTGAATGATGCAAAAAGAAAATATTTTGTTTATGATCAAGAATTTAATGCTATAGTTCAAGCATTGAAGAAGTGGCGACATTATCTTCTTCCTAAGGAGTTTGTTTTGTATACTGATCATCAAGCTTTGCAATATTTGTATAGTCAAGGAAAATTAAACCAAGGCATTTGAAGTGGGTTGATTTTTTGTAGAGTTATACATTTTTTTTGAAGCATGGGAGTGGGGAGTCTAACAGAGTCGCAAATGCTCTTAGTAGAAGACAACATTTGCTAACAAAAATGTATATAGAGGTGGTTGGGTTCAAGGAACTCAGTACTTTGTATCTAGATGATCCTGATATTGGTGAAGCATGGAAGGCTTGTATAGAACTTGTTACACTTGATAGGACAAAGTGGTTGGATTTCATGATCCAAGATAGTATGTTGTTCAAAGAAAGTCGATTGTGCATTCCAAGAAGTTCAATGTGAGAGAATATCATCAAGGAGAAGCATAGTGGAGGATTGGTTGGACATTTTGGTAGAGATAAAACCATAGCTTTTGTTGCTGAGAATTATTACTAACCATAGTTGCAACAAGATGTGAAGAAGTTTGTATAGAGTTGCAGAGTATTTCAGATGGTGAAAGGAGTGAAGCAGAATACAAGGTTGTATCAACCATTACCTATACCAGAGAATTCATGGGAGGATGTCAACATGGATTTTGTTCTTGGATTAAAAAGGAAATAGCTTGGGCATGATTCTATTTTTGTGATGGTTGACAAGTTTTCAAAGATGACACCTTTTATTCCTTACAAGAAGACTAGCAATGTTGTTCATGTGGCAGAGTTGTTTTTTAGAGAAGTGGTAAGACTACATGGTTTGCCAAAGAGTATATTTTTAGATCGAGATACCAAATTTGTTGGGTATTTCTGGCATACATTATGGAAGAAGTTTAAGACAGATTTGAAGTTTAGTTCGTCACATCATCCACAGACTAATGGATAAACAAAAGTTGTGAATAGGAGTTTGAGATATTTACTGAGATGTTTGGTTGGAGACAAGCCAAAAGGATGGGATATGATTTTTACATAGGTAGAATTTGCATATAATAATTATGTCAATAGGAGTCCTGGTAAATCACCATTCTAGATTGTATATGGGAGTAGTCCCAAAAATGCTTTTAAATTGAGACAATTAAATAAAGGAGAGATAAGTAGTGCTAAAGAATAAGATTTTGTTGAACATTTGAAGAATATCCATAAGGAGGTGAGGAAACAATCATAAAGATAAATACATAGTACAAGGATAGGCAGATGTGAAAAAGAGGTATAAGGAATTTCTGATTGGAGATGAAGTCATGGTTCATTTGAGAAAGTAACATTTTCTAGTGGGTAGATATAATAAGCTAAAGATGAAAAAGTTTCGACCATGCAAGATAATGAAAAGGCATGATGCTAGAAATGCTTATAAAGTGGAGTTGCCTACTAAATTAAATATTTCACTAGTATTTAATATTTCAAATTTGACAGAGTATAATGAAGGAGGTGATGAAGATGAAGTTGCAAAAGTGAAGTGGAGTATTCCAGCAGCTAATTCAGTTACAAAGGAGATTGAGGAGATAGTGAACAGTCGTATTGGCAAAAGTACAAAGAACAAAACTTATGAAGAATACCTGGTCAAATGGAAAGGGAGGCCAGTAGAGGATTCATCATGGTTAACAAGGGAGGAGGTTAACCATCTTGGTTTTCCTTTGAACACCTAAGATGTGACAAAATCACTTCTCAAATTACCCCAAGTGTCTAATGCAGGAGCATCCTGGGTGTAAGAGCAATCTTGCATCACACAAAAATATTTTCTTTTCAATCTTTCCTATTTTAATAAGGACTAGTAGATAGGGTGGTCATTATTTTTGGGAACTTGCTATTTTTAGTAAGTTTGTCATACGAGCTCGGAATGTTCTCATTTTCTACATGTAGCTTCATTTTAGAATTATAAGCCTACCATAAAAATCTCATTGCTCCAACTTAAGTATCAGAGAAGTTATTACGAATTTTTGATGGAAAATTTTATAGAAAAATCTTCAAGCTCATTATTGGAGGCCTTAGAGTGCCCAAATGAGGTCTGAAAGCTCGACGGAAGGGTGCTTGCACAATCTCAAGCCTATAGATCACAAGTTGGCATTTCCAAAAAGTGGTTGTAATAGCCAATCAAAGCAACAGTTTGAGATTTATGGCCTTATGAAGTTGGGCTACCCAGAATATTTAAAATAATTTGTCAAATATGTATTTAGCTGATTCTATATCTATTGTTAGGGTCTGTCGGCCCTAGGTATTAAGGTTGAGCATCTAGAATTTTCTTGGGCGGCAAAAAATTGCCTATTTCAGGAACTATGGGTGATAGTTCGTAGCTTGTCTTACAAATTACTATAATGAAGGTGCCCATGTGGGTTAGCATATTGTACTTGTGAATTTTATAATTCTGCATTTGTGGTGCAAATAAGAAGTCCATATTTTGTTCTCGCATTTGTTGTTGTTTCTTTGTTTTTGTTATGGTTTATGGTATTAAGGGGAGCACCCTTCATCAAGGTCACATAAATTGTATGCCTTTGCATAAGATTTTACCAATCCTAGTAGAAACTTAACCTTATTTCTATTTTAGTTTTGTAGGTGAACCAAATGGGCTTGAAATTGTTATTTCCCATTCCCATTCTTCATTTCCATTCCCAATCCTATTTTCAACTCTAATTTCTAATTCCTATGCCTGCAACCAAATGGACCCTTAGTGTTGAGAAAACTACTGAATGCTAAAAAGGAGCTATCCTCATTAAATTATTTCCAAATATAGAAAATGGTGAAATATGGGGTAATAGCATGGTAAATATTTGATAGAATGTCCAAGTTCCACACGCATATACATGAGAAAATTGATAAATTTTTTGAGCTCGACCAATGAAGAAGACTTATCTTGTTATAGTAATGCCCCATGCAATAAGTTATTGATGCTCGGCCAGTTAATAGAGACATAGATTTGTGGAAGCTTATATCCATGCAATTCAGACATGATCAATCTTGATTTACAATGAGTAGGAATCGGTTCATTTGTTGGCAATAGATAAACCTAGGTGGAATAGTCATGTGATTTGAATGAGCATCAGGTTGCAAAAGTTAAATGTGCTTGTGAGGGTAATTATTAAACTCAAAATGCAGTGTAATAGGTGCAGAATTAAGGAATTGCCAAATCATGCAACAATATCCACAAGAAATGATTGAAGGGATTAATATGGGATTGGGTTCTTCATTCCCCAATCCATACTAGAAAACTATGTCTATTGATATTTCAAAGGAGGACTTGGTAAAAAGTTCCCCCAAATTATGTATTCCCAAAGAACAATTATACGTTGTAGCATATAACTTATGCCATGGGTTGAGGTACACTCCCACTCTCCAATATAGTGTATGCCTAACTACTAAGTAAATTTTTCTTTACAGAAAGTGACACACCCAATAGGCACCTTTCACAGCCATGAGTCAGGTTATTCTATATAGCTATGTAGTATAAAATTAAAAGAGGAAAGCCACATGTTGGTATGTACAGAGATATATCATGGGAGTGTTGTGTTTTAGTAAGGGAGACAAAAACAATATGATCGAGTGAGATATGCAAAGCTTTGAATTTCAAGATTCGCTTATAAAAACTGAATAATGCCACCAAGAATCTATTTATGGAGAGAGACTTAGCAACAATGCTCGCTCCTTTTCTGTCACTTGTCTTGCAGCTACAAGAAAAAGAGGGATATTCATTGTAATTGATTGCAACATAAGAAGAAAGAGGGAATATATTTTCATTTTTTGCAACTTGTTTATATGGGCAAGGGCACAATGATCTGTTGATCTCAAATTGGTTTTGACAAGTGAGTGTCTACACACTTTAGTCATTTACTTAATTCATATCAAATAAGTAGTACATGTCGAGCACAAAATGCATATAATAGAGCATGTCAAGTCCACAGTGAGTGTCGAGCCACTCATGTGTCGAGTTACTCAAGTGTTGAGAAGATAGTATATGCTAAGTAATTCAGGAGTTGAGTAAGCAGTGCATGTCAAGTGATATAGATGCTGAGTCAAAGTATAGAAAATAGTATATGTTGAGCATCAGAGACTTTAGATGCCGAGTAAGACAGTTTTGTTCTAGTTGTTTGCAATGGCACAAACAACTATGTAAACCATTTTTGAGCCAACTTAAAGAATGAATTATGATATTTAGAGATAAGGAATAATCCTAATTTGGATTCCCAATGCATTACATGCAACCAATTAGAAAAAGGAAAGGTTTAAGCAAAAAAATGGATGAATCAAATCCATTGATTCATACCTAACCCTAAGTCACCAAAATCTTCTTAAGGAGGAAAAACCCTAAACTATCTATAATGTGAAGAAGGTGTATCAAGGAGCAAGGAGAAAAGTTTGTATGCACAAACAGAGCATTCATGGTGGCTAAAGAGTTATGATCTAAGAATACATTACAAAATCAATTAAAGGAGAATAAATTAAAGAAGATAGAAAACAAAAAAGAGACATTTTATCAAGAAGGGTCAAGGTTACATCAGTTTAGAGGTGATTTGTCATCAGGCAATCAAGTGTTAATCATAGGATTATTACTGAATCATTCTAGTAGGTGAATCAATTAAATCTCTTAGCAGAGTAGTCCTAACAGGCTATGTTGAAATTCCTTAATAGAGTACTTACTTAATTGTGAGTTGAAGTCCTTTAACAAGGCACATTTCCAATAGGGTGTTGAAATCCTTTAACAAGGTGAGACCTAACAATCTTTGTAAGCCTTTAATGGGGCAGACCTTTCACAGGGTAGATTATGTCTAATGATCAAACAGTGTAACCTTCATTGGATACACTTTATTACTGGAGTAGTGAAGATTTGTGGGTGTCATCCCCACCCCAATTTTACCTTCTCATTGGACGGTTTTTGGGTAATCATATCTGGTGTCATATGTGTTTACTTGTTTACATGTTTTAGATATACATGCTTTACATGATATTTCAGTTTACTTTGTAAATGTGTGAGATAGATGTCTGGTGAAAGTTTTTATGGGTAGAAGTTTAAACTATTGATTCACCCCCACCCCCCCAACTTGTCAGAAGTTTACCTTACCTATTGTAATTCCAACAATTGGTATTAGAGCCTTGTTCTCTATAACAGAAGCTTTGCAACTTTGAGGAAAGATCTTGAAAATGGAAGTCTACAAGTTGGGAAAGATCATTGAGAATTAGATAATTGAAATACAACTCATTCTACATCAACTGGATGAAGCAAGAGAAGAACCAAAGAAATCTTTGAAGAGAAGGAAAGAAATTGCTATTGAGGAGAATAATGCACAATAGAGAGAGATAAACACTACTAAGCTATTTGCTAATGGAGACTCCAATGAATTTGATGCAACTATTGCAAATCTAATGGAGAAGAACAGAGCCCAAGATAAGGAAATTAGAAATTTCAAGTTGGAAGAAGATTCACAAGCCATATTGCTATGTGAAGTGACTGAATAGAAGAAGAAAGCCATAAAAGACAAAGCCATGATTGAAGAAGACAAAAGAATTTTGAGCAACAAATTGGAGGAGAAATCAACAGAGCTAACCAAAAATTTCAACATGCAATTGGATACTTTGAGTCAAATGATGAATGCCAATTATGAGCTAAATGTTAAGGACATTGAGATAACAACATTGAAGTTGCCGAATGAGCAATTGCAAAGTGACCTAAAAAGGAAAAAGGAATCCGCTGAGAGTTTCAATAAGCCAAATGAAGCCATCAAATACTTTGAGCAATTATTGAGATCTCCTAGATCCAATAATGACAAATTTGGATTGGGATACACAAGTACTAAAGAAGGAGAATCATCCAAAAGTGCTAAAGAAAGGAGCAACAAAGGTAAAAACTCTAAACCTATTTGTCACAATTATGGTAAGAAAGGACATACTATTAATAGCATGATTTAATGTCATAAGTGCAACAAACAAGGTCATCATGCACATGAATGTGGAACCAAGACCATGTGCACACAAAGATTTGAAGGGTATTGTTATAACTATTAGAAGTATGGACATAGAGCTTTTGAGTGCAGATCCAAACCCATGTGGTCATCAAACAGGCAAACAAATGTAAGGAACAATGGCAACTCTTATAACTGGGATTATAATACAAGATATAGCTATCATTATTGTCAAGAATATGGACATGTTCTTGAAAATTGTATTAGGACACACTTCAGAGGTGACTACAAAAGGTGGTTGAGTCAAACCACATATTTTAGCTATTTGAAGATTGGTCACATCAATCACTATTGTCCAACGAGGTCAAAGGCACAAGGTTGTGAATTTGATAAAGGCAAAGGCAAGGTAGATGTTGAAAATATCAAAGATGAGATGAACAAGACATGGAAGAAAAAGGATGGTTGTAGCATATCAAATGGAGAAGGGATCACTTCACCCAATGGGTTAGGTGATCACACCTCATCAAACTAAGCAATCAAGAGGTATGTGGGACTAATATTCACAAGTTATATCATACATCAGTTCCAAAAGGACTCAGTACTAAAAAGACTATATAAGCATGAACAAAGATGCAAGATGTTATTAGGAATGTAAGAAAAATCTTTAAGTTTTTTATATTACTGCCAAGCTTGAAATGTTTCCTATGATTGCGAAGTGGAATGCTCTTAGAGGATGTCGAGCTAATAGACTAGGTGGTTGATGTTGAGCTCATAATGATTGTTGAACAACTGGAATGATAACAGATGTTGAGTGAATCTGAAATTGGTTTATGTCGAGCTTACAGCTTTGTAAGCACACAACATCTATTGTAGGGTTTCAAAGGGTATTTGATCAATTTTTGACTCATTTTCCATCATTTCAAAATCAAGAAAGAGCAAGGAGCATAGAAGGCAATCATAAAACTCATCCAAAGCAATTGTAGAAGACTTTAGCAATGGTTCTACATCATTTCATTAGATCTTGCAAGGTATTTATCAAGTGTTGAGTTATGTTATTTATATTTTTGTAAACCCTAGTTTTGCACAATGGAATCTAGTTCAAGGAATGTAGAGGGAAAGGAAGTTTTGAATGTTCAACTAGTTAGTAATAAGGTCAAGCAACCAATATTCAAATTCATTCCTAACATTGCTTACAAACAAGACCCCTGCAGTGCGCTATCGATGATACCACTGAATATTTTAATGGTGCAAGATGTTAGGAAGTGTTAAAACTATAAAATTGGGAGTATTGGTTATATAGAGATCAAGCAAGCATATGATAAACTTTGTGAGAATGGTGTATTAAGGGAAGAATATAAAATTGTAGAGAAAAAAGGGTTAACATGAGCCCTAGATTTCCTGAAAGTGTTCAAAATAGAATGGATTAGGATAGTCTTGAGCAAGATACATGATAGTTCACTATGGCTGGATAATGGACCCATCAAGATATCCAAAAAGGATAATCCATAGGGTAATAGGGTATCCAACCCTAGATCAGCCTAAGACCCCAAGAAGTGACTCAAAGGAGGTTATTAAGAAAAACACTAGAACTGTATTGAATAAAAGAGGAATGACAATTGATACCATTATTGATCCTTTGATAGATTTTGTAGTAAGGGTTATTTCACACAAGTTTTACCAATCCAACAGATTGAATAGCATGCCTTGTACTGCAGTAAATGTTGGATATAAAATTGTCAAGAAAGATCACACATATGATCTTGTAGAATTACAACTACAACAACTAGTTGAGAATTTAGGAGCAATAAGGAAGAAAAAGAGTGAACAATGTAAATTTGGTTCTATTCTAATATGCATTTTCTTTTATGTTCAAAATACTTTTCCTACATTTGGCATAGTTGCATGGAAAACCAACAGGTCAGTGGTAGTACAAATTGGTGAGTTCATTGAACAATTAGGTGAGAACTTTGAATCGGTTATGACCATCTACTTTTGAGGATTTTAAGCAATCAATGAAGAAAGGATTGAGAATACATGTATCCTTAGTGGAGAAACATTATGATGATGTTTGCTTTATAGTGGATGTTGATTATACTTTTGTTCAAGCAGCAACACCAAGGGTGAGATGGCTAAGGCCACTTGGATATGAAATCAATGTAGATGAAGCCTCTACAACTATTATAGATTTATTGGTAGAAGAGGTAGACAAAAATGCTACTGCATTTGGAAACTATGAAATGGCTAAATCTAAAATCACCATGGAACTAAAGATTGCTTCTGTTATTAAGGAGAAGGATAAGTTGGTAAAGCAGTTGAAAGAAAAATTTGGTGAAGGTACTGAGCAGGAAGAAGAATAAGAAGAAGAGGATGAAGAGGAAGAAAACACATAGGCACAAGCACCACTAGCATTGACACAAGGAATGGGTGAAGATCAGCCATAGGAGGAGATAAAAGTTGTTAAAGGTGCCAAGGGAGAAGAAGTCAAGGAAGCACCTACACCCATTGATCAAAAGATGAGGAAGGCTAAGGCACAACCTGTGACAAGGGCTAAGAAGACTATCAAACCAAGCCAAGCCAAGCCTACAACACCTACTACAAGGGCTAGTGTATGTGTCACTGCACTAAAGGCAAAAGAAAAGACAAAACCTACAGAACAGAGAGGTGAAGTGCAAAAAAGACCAAGGAGAAAGTACATTGTACAGGCTAAATTTGATGAGGAGAAACTAGAATTAGATGACAATAGCCAATTCAAAGTGGTGAGTTACAATCCTATATCAAACTTAGAAAATATATGTGAAATATTAAGAATAGTGTAGATTTATAAGGATTTTCACATGTTGATTTTGATAATCTTGGTAAAGTTGAGAAAAATCAAGTGGAGGAAGCTATATATGCCATGATGGAAAACTTTAAGAAAGCCCCACTAGAAATTGCTAACTCAATACCTAAAAGCCTATATGAGAGAGTTGAACAGAAATGGCACTATTGCTTGAACTTGGAAAGACAAATAAGGGAGACTACACTTGTACAAGTCATGCCTAAACTAAGTAAGGCACAAATTGCTAAGGATATGAAGAAATATGCAATTAGGTTTGTACCTAAATATAAAGCCTTTAGCATATTTCAAAATAATATTGAAGATGTAGTTAAGAAGTCTACTCAAATGTGGAAAGTGACATATGGTTTAGCAATAGTAAAGGCAAGTGAATAGGAACCTATTAAGGTGAAAGATGATGAAGATGATAATGAGGAAGAAACTATTAAGGGAAATACAAAAATGAAAATAGACAACCAAGCAACAATTGAGGCAAAGCAACAAGAAGAATAAAGTGTACAAGATACACAATTACCTGATGTCACCCCTCAACATGTAACAAGTGCTGAAACAATAATAGTTAAGGATGTATCTGATGTCATAGCTCAAAACATCAATCCCCTTATAGAGGAGGATATGAAGAAGATACTTGATTAGTCTACACTGCAGACCAAACTATGTAATAATCCTATATTGGTAAGTATGGATGAATTGCAAAAACAAGTGACTAAAACTACAAGGGAAGAGGTGAATCCATAAGAACCACCTACATCACCCCTCAAGTCACTCATGTACAATATTTGGATAAAGTACCAAAAGCTCTACAGTAGAAAAGGTTGATACAGTTGAAGCAAATAAAGTGGAAACTTAGATCACTACTAAAGAACAAAGTCAATTAGGTAAGATAGCCTTGTTTGCACCTATAGCACAAGCACAAGGTGTAAGTCAAAACATTGTGGTAGAATAGGACAAACCTGAAGAGACCAAGCTGACACCAAAGGTGAAGCAAGTAGTGATTCAAGCCCTGGTAACTTTACCAGAATCTGGCACTCCTTCTAGTCGCCCTCTTTAGAAGCTGAGCATAGATGCAACACTGTTGAAAATTTCAATGTTGAGTCCAAGCTCATCAAAGGCTGAAGAAGTAATACAATATGGAGATGTGAGCCTTGATGAAGAGATTGTGTTACCAAAGTATGACTTTGACACAATAACAATTGAGTAGATGGGCATATTGCAAGAAGCCCTAGCAAGGAAGAGAAGACAAGAACTACTCAAAAAGGAGCATAGGCAGAAGCAAGCATTGCAAGATATCAAAGACATCTTTTTAGATGCATTTAGTCTACCGACTCTAGATGAAACCAAGCCACTGATTGAACAACTGAAAACCATACTAGAGAAGGTTAGTGATATAGACCTAGACATAAATGAAAAACTATTAGAATGGTTAGAAAAGAAATTCCAAAGCAAAGTAAATGAGAAAATATCATGTGACATAGCACTCACACAAGTTGCATTGGCAACAAAGGTAGAAAGTGTGAAGAAGGTACTTGAGAATATCTTCTCATTGTACACTAAATTGTGTAATCCAATAGTCTTCACACAAGAGATAAGAAGTCACATTTTGAGTTTGGAAAGTCAGATTAGTACATTAGGTGCAAAATTACCTATGGCACCAGCTCAAAGTTAAAAGCACTTCAGAACTTTGCTACAAACCCAGAGTCAGTTAGCTACATTGTCAGCAGATGAATCCAATATAAGGGCTAAATTGATTAACATCCAAACAACATTGACCCCATACATGGAAATTTTGCACAAGGAATTAGGCTATGCTGAAACACTTATGAAGAAAGATGCACATCTTTCAACATTAGATGGCCTAGTCCACCTTGCTACCAAGCTAGCTATATAAATTAAGTCTTTGGATGTAGCATGTGAAAATTGGGATGCAGCTCTCAAAATTATCCTAGATGTCCATAAATCCTTTTTGGACAAACACACAATTAGTGTATAGCCCATTTGACATAATTGTCAAAAATGGGGGAGATATATAGATTTTGGTTGAGATAAAATTGTGGAGATAGAAACAAAAAAAAAGGAGGAGAAAGAAATAAAAAGAGGAAGATACAGAGCAGAGAGTAAGAGAAAAGATAGAATAAGCTACGAGGGAGAAAGTACAAATAGCATGAAGTCAAAGAGTATCAGTTGAGGCACATTTACTCAGTAGGAGTATATAATTTTGGATACAAAATAGACCTATCAACTCAAGGGGAGCTATCAAATTTTGAGGTACAAGTTGTTACCAAATTTTGAAAATTTGAAGTTTTGTATATAAGTCGAATAAGACAAATGTTATGCTCATAAGAACAAGGATATTAATGCATGACCAAGTGTTTTTGACACTCATGTCAAAGGGGGAGATTGTTGATCTCATATTGGTTTTGACAAGTGAGTGTCTACACACTTTAGTCATTTACTTAATTCATATTGAATAAGTAGTACATGCCGAGCACAACATGCATATAGTAGAGCATGCCAAGTCCATAGCGAGTGTTGAGTCACTCATGTGTCGAGTCACTCGAGTATTGAGCAGACATTATATGCTGAGTAATTCAAGAGCTGAGTAAGCAATGCATGCCGAGTGATACAGATGTCGAGTCAAAGTATAGAAAACAGTATATGCTAAGCATCAGATACTTTAGATGCCGAGTAAGACAGTTTTGTTATAATTGTTTGTAACGGTAAAAACAACTATGTAAACTATTTTTGAGCTAACTTAAAGACTGAATTACAATATTTGGAGATAAGGATGAATCCTAATTTGGATTCCCAATGCATTACATGTAGTCAATCAGAAAAAGGGAAGGTTTAAGTGACAAAATGGATGAATCATAGTTGTTGATTCATACCTAACCCTAAGTCACCAAAGACTTCTTAAGGAGGACAAACCCTAAACTATCTATGATGTAAAGAATATGAAGGAGCGAGGAGAGAAGTTTACATGTGCAAATAGAGCATTTATGGTGGCTAAAGAGTTATGATCTAAGAATACATTGCAAAATCAGTTAAAGGAGAATAGAGTAAAGAAGATAACAAACAGAAAAAAGACATATAATCAAGAAGGATCAAGGGTACATAAGTTTGGAGGTCATCTGTCACTAGGCAATCAAGTGCTAACCACAAGATCATTGTTGAGTCATTCTAGCAAGTGAATTATTTAAATCTCTTAACAAAGTAGTCCTGATAGGTTGTGTTGAAATCCTTTAACAGGATACTTAATTGTGAGTTGAAGTCCTTTAACAAGGTAAACTTCCAATATGGTGTTGAAATCCTTTAATAGGGTGAGACCTAATAGTCTTTGTAAGCCTTTAATAGGGCAAACCTTTCACAAGGTAGATCATGTCTCATGTTCAAACATTGTAACCTTCATTGGATACACTTTATTATTGCAGTAGTGAAGATTTGTGGGTGTCATCCCCACCCCAATTTTACCTTCTCATTTTAGGGTTTCTAGGTAGTCATATCTGGTGCCATATGAGTTTACTTGTTTACATGTTTTAGATGTACATGCTTTACGTAGTATTCAATTTACTTAGTAAATATGTGAGATGGATGTGTGGTGAAAGTTTTTATGGATAGAAGTTTAAACTACTAATTCACCCCCCACCCCAGAAGTTTACCTTTCCTGTTATAATTCCAACATGATCTTATGGTTATGTAGTTATGCTTTCTTGAAATAAAGGAGAATATTTGTATGTTGGATCTTGAGGTCTGAACATCTTTTTTTATATATTGAAATTGATCATATGATTATTTCTTTCCTATTCTTTAGTATAGTCCTGTGGTATCATGTCAAATATAAGTGTATTTGTAAGTCAGTTGGCTGACAAACTTTTAATTTGTAGAACATGTCATGTTATTCCTTCAATTTCCTCTGTAATGTGAAAAATTTCATAAATAGTCTTATGGTTATTTTCTAGTTTTTATCTCATCTAATAGTTTGTAATCTTGATAATTGCATCCATCCCATAGTGATGGGTGAATGTTAGAAAACCTTTGTATCTTCCAGTGAAAGACATAGCCAAAACCATTCAATCCATTGTAGATATTTCTAGGATGGAGTTGCGCCTCTTAATTTAGAGGAGAGTTATTAATTAATGATAACTCCAATTGTTAGTACATTTTGTTCTTCTTTCTTAGAAATTATAGTTAATATATTTCATTATTATTGAAGGACAAACCTTTTTACTAACATATTTTTGGCAACTTCATTGGGGAACTTAGAAAAAAGATCATTGTCTGACCTTTGGTTCCTTGATTTTTATTTGTATCTATGTGCACAATAGATTGGTGACTCTATGAAATGACCATGCCGAATAGAAAGGTCATGAGAATGATGATACCTAACCATACCATCCATGAAATCCTCCAAATGCAAGACAAAGTGTTGCATAATTTTTTGGGGACATTGTAAATAAAGCATATCTCATGCTATGAAAAAAATCCCAAGCATAAAAGACATTTGGTTCCTCGGTTTTTTATTTTTGTCTTTGTGTAAAAGAGATTGGTGACTTTGTAAAATGACCATGCCAAATAGAAAGGTCACAAGAAAGATGAGACCTAATCCTACTGTCCTTGAAATCCTCCAAATGCAAGACAAAGTGTTACATGATTTTTGGGAACATTGTAAAGAAAGCATATCTCATGTTATGAAAAAAAACCCAAGCATAGAATCACATAACTATCTTGCTATGGAGAAGTTTGTGTTAGGTTTCACAAGATAAAACACCTAAGAGAGCACAAAAGAAAAGTTTGACAACTTGTAGAAGAGCTAGAGGTTAGTGATGAAAAACCTCTAGTCATTCCAATCTCTTCCCTCTCATACAACTACCTTATTATGAGAAAGCAAGAAATTCAACAAGAAGCCTCTCAGCCTTGCGAAACCTCTCAACTGTGTAGAGAGAAAATGTGGGTAAACCAAGATGAACAAGGTATAGAAAGTCCTATAAATCTGAAGGAAAATGTGGTACATAGTTCTCCCCTCCTTCTAGAATTTGAAAGTTAAGAAGATCATCTTGCTGCAACAAATGTAGAGAATGAAAATTTTCAGATTCTTACACAACCTAAAAATGAAGTTTTTAATTTCACGTCCTAAGTCGATGACCTTGTTCTAGAATCTTTCATTTTTCAAGATGAAGTTATTCCACACTTTTCTAACAAATTTTGTGACTAGGATGGTGCAGAATCATGCTTAAGGAAGGCATCCTTAAATTCTGCAATCCCACTTAGAGAAGAAGACTCTAGAGAAGACATAGAAAAAAAAATTGATGGCTCAACAAAAGTAATGCAATCTCAAAGATCATTGGGCAGCCAGGAGAACACTTCTCCTTGCACTGGTGAGATTACAAAGGGGCCCTCTTGTTCTATTTAGCAAAGGATGGTGCAATTTCATGAAGGCCAAATGTCAAGAAGGAAGAATAATGTAAGTGAAGAAATCCTTTTTATTCTCATTCCATTTTTTGAAGTTGAAGGTACTAAAAGTTATTTCGTTCCTAGTAAATTCAAAAATATATACTTTCAACCACTTGTGCAATCTAAAAATGATGCTTTCCATTCTACTTGGCATGAGAATGCCTATGGTTTTTCAAATCAAACTATTTCAAAATCCATCCCCTTGCATGAAAAATCATGTGCTAAAAGTGAAAATATGGTGTGCCTTAATGAGAGTTCTTTGGATTCTACAAATTTGAAAGTAGAAGAAAAACTTGACATGCACACAACACTTTATGATGGAAATAATGTGAACAACTTCAATCATCATTAGCTCACTCGAGTGAAGATTCTTTAAATGAAGAGGAGATTGTTGAAGAGTTTCTATCAGCAACCAAAGAAGAAGATCATGTGTCATGCCTCACTAGGGAACCCAAAAGAAATTAACCTATTATATCACTAAGTTTGCTAAAAAATTATAAAAATTGAAATATTAAAACAACAAGAGATAACATGGTGGAAGCACTAACTCAAAAACATACATATGCAATACAATATTGTTACATCTCTCATGGGTTCCATGACATTGAATTGCATACATAAGTTTTATTAAGATTAAATCTAATACATAACAAAGTCCACATCATAGGATAACCAAAAGTAAGAAATAAAATGAAATAATATACAAGTACGTAAGATGCCAAAATTCATAAGCATCCTCTATACAAGTCACAAGGTATGAAATTCTACAACAATATACATCATCATAAGATACAACATCTCATAAGATCTCAAAGAATCAAGGTACAATAAATCAGAATATGACCATAGAACCAAATCACATGATCAGAAGAATATAAAAAGTACACAAGTACATCCAGCTATCGGATATCAATGGTATAATAAATACTACCACTCAACCTCATGGAACCTAAATGGCCCACTCCCACCATGTTGAGTAGATAATTTCAAGTCCCAAATGGATAACAATCCAAAAGTCATAACAAGAATCTAGGTCAAGATTATCCTAATAGAAATCTATCTCAAAGGTACTAATTACACAAATGACATCTAATCCTAGAGGCAACAAAGTCATGTAGGAAACCTAACATGCATGTGGGCAAGTGTCATCACATGAGCCAAATCTAAGCTTACCTTGGCAACCTTTCTAGACTTCGACCCCCTAGTGACTCTATGTGACATTAATATCCTTTCTTACAAATAAGGTATACTAACAAGGCAAGGTCACAACCACACATCCTCTCTACTCCCATCCTATCTTGTACTAGCACTTGAGGCATGGGTTAGGTAAAAACTGATTCTTGTTCATTTATTTTAACACATTTAATGAAATGTTATCACTTATTAATACAACTTACAATGGGTGACCTAGATAGCCTCTTTAGGGCTTCGAGCTCCATTGCAAGTTACTTCCCAACATACACATAGATAACCTACCCTAAGCTCATAAAAAGTATAACTCATAGAATCACAATATTCACCTCAGTCCTATACAAGCAATTAGAAAGAACCAATAGATAGCTAATCGAAAACTCATAGGTTATACCAAGAAGTCCCAATATTCACCTCAATCCTATACAAACAATTGGAAAGCACTAATAAATAACTGATCAAAAACCTCATCACAAAAATATGTGAATGCATCACAATGGTTGGGAATAAAAAGATCATGACCAAATAACATTACATAACAACATCATAAATCAATCACTTCCCAAGCCTTTGGTAAACATACCTTACTGGTCAAAATTAGGTTTATCCCAAACCCCAACACAAGATAGAACACAACAATTTGGCATTCATTTAAAACAATCTTAATCATTTAGTTAATTTGGTTTATCAATATAATATCATAAAAGTTGATTCACAATAAGGGTTCAAGTTTTCATTTTTTGAAGGTATCCCAGTTGATAGAGATCTCCAAGTTTAAATCATCAAAATAAAATGTATGATGTTTATAACTTAATGTCTATGTTTTCTCAATAATTTTGTATTTATCTTGGTCTAATGATAATCTATATGGAGAATTCTTTCATCTAAAACTTACCAATACAACATGATTATTAATATTTTAAAAGTCTCACTATTGGAATTGAATAATCATTATATTTAATAATTATTAAATTTCATAAATTTTAAAAAAATCATTATTAAACTATGACTAAAACATAAATCAAATTAAACTTACCCCATACTTGCATGTGTATGGTGTAGATGTGTGTTTTACTTTATGTTTGACATTTTTGATGTGGTTGAGGGAGGGAGTCGTAGTCATTTGCTAGTCAGGATCTACACAATGTACCACTCCCCGCCATTACCTATTTAGTTTGTGTTTGTTAGTGTGTGTGTGTGTGTGTGTGTGTGTGTGTGTGTGTGTGTGTGTGTGTGTGTGTGTGTGTGTTGATCTTTTATACAAATTGCAGGTATGGGCATTGACTTCCCTCAATTGCTAGGATGAGCGTGCCCTATTGTAGTATCTCAATGGTAAAGAGGGGAGATAGCTCTGGAGTCCAAATCCTAACCCTGAGTTGATTATCCTATAATATAGGATAAGTATATGAGTTGTGTACCCTTCTGAATTCCTCAAGTGACGTGAATTTGAGATTTTGACCTTTGAGTTTGATTTATACTTTGTCTTTTAGATGATTTTTATTATGTAATTTGTGGGTCTACTATGATTTGTAGTTATAATTATATCAAATAAAGATACTATTAACTAGAGGAAATAAATTTAAAGATTTAATTAAAAATCCAAATTTGGTGTAATTATATTTATTTAATTTAATAATAATTAATTTATAAGTTTCATTTAAAAAATGAACTCTGAATATTATTATTAGTTAAATTAATAAATATACTTATAAATACCTCTTATTATTTAACAAGAACAAGTGGGAATAATTTAAATAAACTTTATTGTAATTAAAAAGCAAAAAGTATGTACATAGAATTAAATAAATTAAAATAATAAAAGGAAAGGTTTATGCATGTTCCTAAAACCAAAACCCTAAAAGGAGAAAAAAATTATTAATAAATTAGAGCTCATTTCTCCACACACAGGTTTGGAGGAACAATTTTTCAAAAAGGGTTTTGGGAGACCAAAATTTTTGTATTTTTAAGCGTTTATCAAATCTTAGCATTAGATTGAGGTATGAATCTAGTAGAATTCATCATAGTAAATATCTTGTTGTATCTCTATCTTCTTCATGCCTATATATGGATCTATTATGGAAATTGAAATTTTAGAATTGAAACCCTCATTGAATTATTGATTTTGTTGTTGTCGAATAACCATCAGAGGAATTTAGAAAATTGTAGAAAACCAGCTAGGGTTCAATTACAAATTACAATTTGATTTATGAACCAATTTACCTTTTTTTTTGTTTTTTTGTTTTTATTAAAGAGAGAATGCTGGAAAAAATTATATTCCAAGCATGTACTATATATATATATATATATATATATAATAATTACATTTTTAGGCAACAGCCTTGTAAGCCTCTCATCAGGGAGGTCTTGGGTTCAAAACTACTCAAGAGCAATGCATAATAATAATTAATCTTCACAAATAATAATAAATATATGATAATTAATCAAGGCTTTGGCTGGTTACCTATCAAAAATAAATAAATCCCCCCCAGCACCCTTTCTTTCTTCCTCGACAATGGTCACAAGTTGTGCGCTGCAAGCAACACATGTTGTTGCTATAGCACGCACGACTGCCTAGGCAGTGCATGCACATGTGACTACCTAGCAGCCCCCTTTTTAAGGGGTAAAAACTTCTTTATTAATTTTTTTAAATTTATTAATATTAGTTAGAAATTAAAAATGATTTTTTTTTTAAAGATATATAATGCATATTTAATATTTTTGTTATTTTTCATTAGATAATTAAATGAATTTTATTTTGATTTATGTAAACCATTTGACAAAATGTCAAAGGGCATGTTGAACATGGTACTCCCATATCAGGTTAGAAAGAATGTAAAGATACATAGAACTCTCAACATAAGGCATAGTTGCACTAATGGCTCAAGCTAAATCCCGTAGGGAATTTGAAAATATTTTAAAATTGATTGAAAAAGAAGTTGAAATTTTCCAAAAGCATCACTTGGTAAGTGAAATGCCAGTTTGGGAAGACACTCAAACTCATTGAGCCTGCTCTTGTGAAGGCATGAACTTTTTCAACATGCAAAATAAGGAGACAAAGATTGTGATTATGCTAAACCTTGTTGATGGGCCAAGGCATATCTTCATATCTAGACTCAGAAATGTGCAAAATGTGTTTGCATTTTTCATTACAACCAGTCATGATCCCTATGGAAGAGTGATAATCATACAACCCAAGATAGGTTGAGCCTGATCCATCCAAATTATTTCCAACACTTGGGAGTGATAAGAATGAAAGATGATAATTCTCCCAACTAGATACAAATAGGGATTTAGTTCAATGGAGAAGGAGGTAATAGTGATCGTGGTGAAGACATTACCAAACAAAAAAATGATTTTGGAAAGAAAGTGTTGTGTTGCAGTATCAAGACAATCAACATAACAAGGGAAGATCATGATTATAATGTCCCTATTAGTGGTACATTACAAAAAATAAACCATAAGATAGAATCCTATGTATCTAATGTCACTGCAAAAGATGAAATGCTTAGTGAATAAGTATGTGGTAGGTTGGGTGAGTGTCAAAGCCCACTCTTACTGTTGCAAAAACTATTGAATGGTAAGAAGAGGTGATCCTTATTAAATTGTTTCCAAATACATAGGATGGTGAAATATAGGATAACAACATGGCAATTGTTTAATAGAATTTCCACATGCCACAAGCATATACAGGAGGAACTTGAATTTTTTTTTGAACTTGATCAATGAAGATGACTTATCTTGTTATAGTAATTCCCTATGAAATATGTTATTGTGCTTAGTCAGTTAATAGAGTTGCAAATTTGTGGAAGCTTTATATCCATTCAATTTAGACACTATCAATCTTGACTTACAATGGGCAAGAATCAGTTCATTTGTTGGCAAGAAATAAACCCTAGTGGAATAGTCATGTGATTTGAATAAGCATTGAGTTGCATAAATTAAATGTCTTTGTGAGGGTAATTATTCAACTCACAATGCAGTGTAATAGGTGTAAAACTTGGGAATCACTAGATCACGAGAAATGATTGAAGGGATTAATATGGGATTGGGTTCTTCATTCTCCAATCCATACTAGAAAACTATGTCTATCTATATTTTGAAGGAAGACTTGGTAAAAAGTTCCCCCAAATAATTGAAGGGATTAATATGGGATAGGGTTCTTCATTCCCCAATCCATACTAGAAAGCCATGTCTATCTATATTTTGAAGGAAGACTTGGTTAAAAGTTCCCCCAAATAATTGAAGGGATTAATATGGGATTGGGTTCTTCATTCCCCACTCCATACTAGAAAACCATGTCTATCTATATTTTGAAGGAAGACTTGGTAAAAAGTTCCCCCAAATAATTGAAGGGATTAATATGGGATTGGGTTCTTTATTCCCCAATCCATACTAGAAAACCATGTCTATCTATATTTTGAAGGTAGACCTAGTAAAAAGTTCCCCCAAATAATTGAAGGGATTAATGTGGGATTGGGTTCTTCATTCCCCAATCCATATTAGAAAACCATGTCTATCTGTATTTTGAAGGAAGACTCGGTAAAAAGTTCCCCTAAGTAATGTATTCCCAAAGAACAAAGATATGTGGTATTACATAACTTATGGCATGGGTTGAATTACACTCTCACTTTCCAATATAGAGTATACCCAACTTCTAAGTTAATTTTACTTTATAGAAAGTGAAACATACCCAATAGGCCCCTTTCACAGCCACAAGTCAAGTTATTCTATATAGATATGTAAATAAAATCAAAATAGGGAAGCCTCATTTTGGTATGTAGAGAGAGATATCATGGGCATGTTGTGTTTTAATAAGGGAGACAAAAAAAATAAAATTGTGTGAGATCTAAAAACCTCTAAATTTCAAGATTCATTTATAAAAATTAAATAATACCACTGAGAATCTATTTATGGAGAGGGACTTAATGACAGGGGTCTCTACTTATCTATCTACCGTCTTGTTGCTACAGGAAAAGAGGGATATTCATTGTGTATTGATTGCAATAGAGGAAGATAGAAGGAATATACTTTCATTTACTACTACTTGATTGTATGGGCAGGGGCAAAATGATATTATGGTTATTTTTTTTATATTTTTCTAAAATAAAGGGGAATATTTATATGTTGGATCTTGAGGTTCGAACATCTATTTTTTCTAATTGAAATCAATCATATGGTTTTTTTTTTCCTATTGTTGAGTACATGCATGTGGTATCATGTCAAATATGAGTGTATTTGTAAGTCAATTGGCTGGAAAACATGTAATTTATAAAATAGGTCATGTTATTCCTTTAATTTCCTTTATAATGTGAAAGACTTCGTAGATAGTCTAATGGTATTTTCTAGTTTTTCTCTCATCTACTAGTTTCTAAACCTAATAATTTCATTCATCCCATAGTGATGGGTGAACCTTAGGAAACCTTTGTATCTTCTGGTGAAAGACATAACCAATTATTCAATCCATTGTAGATCTTTCTAGGAGTGAGTTGTACCTCCTAATTCAAAGGAGAGTTATCAATTAATGATAACTCATCCAACTATTAGTATATTTTGTTCTTCTTTATGGACATTTAGAGCCAGTATATTTCATTACTGTTAAAGGAATAATTTATTCACTAATAAATTGAATAAAAAAAAATTAAAGCATCAAACACATAAACAATTAATAAGATAATGCAATATTGACACAAAGATTTGGTCTTGAAAAAACTTAACATGGGTAAAAACCACAATGTGAATTAGTACCCACAAATTGTGTACTCTTCTAAGTATTCCCTATTAGGACCTTAACCCTACTAGGAGTTTACAAAGATACAGTTAGGTGTCACCCAATCAATGGATTTACCTCTAGCCTTATTAGGAGCTTTATTGTATTAAGAGTAGCCTTGTTAGAGGACTTAGAACACTAACTAAAGTGTCGTCATGTTAAAGGATTTAGAATAAACTACTTGCAAGAATCCACTGAGTTAAGAGGTTTTACTATTGTAACTACTAAAGTTGATGAAAGCTCAACCCATAACTCCCAAGGATCCCTGCATGTAAACACTTGTCATGGAAAGAGAGGATAAAAGCAATGGAGGTTGGAATTCATAGATCCATAAGAGAGGAGACATTCTTGATATGCAAAACATAAATTTATATTCAAAAAAAAAAAAATTACAAAGAGAGATTAATCCTTATGAAGGAGATCAAAACCCTAAAAGGTAACTAACCTAGGTAGCATGATAATAATTAATAAAAGGATTAATTTTTATATGCATAAATTTTGGCTTAAGCAAACTAGAGATAATAAGACAATACCTTATTACTCTAACAGTAACTATTAGGGAAGAAAAGGTAAACTGATTTTCTAAAACAACACATCCTTTTCCTAATTAGATCCAATGTAGTGCACGCAAAAAATTCATTTCATACTCAACTACTTTCTAGCTTGGTTACACCTTCACATTTATGTTTGTGTTCATAAAAAAGTGTCACACTTCTTTAAGACATTCTACCCAAGGGATCCAATAGATTAGGAACCTTGAATGGTGACTTGGAAGTTCCTATCAATGATGTGCAAGATCTATGAGATTGTGGTTCTAAAATGAACCTAGCTTAAGCAACCCTTGCAAGGTGCACCATAGAATGGAATATTCAAAGAGAAAAGGAAAGGATGCCAATATCCAAGAATCAAGATGAGTGAAATTCAAATGCAAGGTAAACTAGAATGAGATGTAAGGCTAAGCTAACAAGTATGAAGAGTTACAAAACCACATAGTTAGGCAATGTGAGTTAAGCTATACATAAAAGGAAACTAAGCTAAATGCAAGAAAGAGAATGAAAATGCAAAGTGAGTGCTCCAAGTGCTTTGAGTACTTTCAAAGCTCTAAGAAAACCTGCAGCATAATGTTAGCATGAGAGTGCAAGACAAAAGAGTGAGGAGTGAGCTTCCTTTTAAAGAGAAATAGAATGCACAGTCGATAAGCAATAAGAATGAACATTAGGAGAGATAAATCCAAAGAAAATGGAAAGGTAAAACATATGACCTAGAGAGATAGAGACATCAAGAGAAAATGTAAAGGTCAAGCATATGCTCCTGAGAAATAGATATAGCCAAATCAATTTGCAATGGTGAAAAAGAAATAATAGAGTATTCTTTCCCCCTCGAGATCAAAATCCAAATAAGGTAGAGGAGATGGAAAAATGAGATAGATTGAGTCAAATAGAGATAAGGCAAGGTCCAAGATGACATATAAGAGATTAAGACCAAAGGTTACCACCAAGCAGTGAAGATATGTTCTAGTGTGATAGAGTTTGACCAAGAAAGGTAAAGCATTAGAATTAGGTCAAGACATGAAGGAAGATGAAATAAAATGAAATGGAATAAATAAGGAGAGTGAAAGATAGTAGAAATTATGAACAAATAAAAATTGGCTTAGAAAGATTTGAAGATTAAGCCTATAATAGGTTAGTCATTTACACATAAGAAAGGAGAAATTTAAAATGTCATTTTGACCATCAAGATAAAGCTAGATTTTGATTTTGTTCCTGAAAATGCATCCAGGATGTCAAATTTAAGAAGGGTTCAATTTTCATGAAAATATGATGAGCTCAAAAATTAGGACAAAAATAAGTCGAAAGGGGATATAAGGGCCCCAAAAGGATAGATATATGTGATGATAAGATTAACTCTTTTCATGAAAAGAAAAGAAATTATGATGAGATGAAAACATCAAAAGAATATATAGACACATCCATGAAAGATGACATATAAGAAATTAAGACCAAAGGTTGACCACCAAGCAGTGAAGATATGTTCCAATGTGATAGAGTTTGACCAAGAAAGGTAAAGCATTAGAATTAGGTCAAGACATGAAGAAAGGTGAAATGAAATGAAATGAAACGAATAAGGAGAGTGGAAGAGAGTATAAATTGTGAATAAATTAAAATTGGGTCAGAAAGATTTGAAAATTAAGCCTATAAAAGGTTAGTCAATTACACATAAGAAAGGAGAAATTTAAAATGTGATTTTAACGATTAAGATAAACCTAGATTTTGATTTTGTTCCTAAAAATGCATCCAAGATGTCAAATTTAGGAAGGGTTCAATTTTCATGAAAATATGACGAGCTAAAAAATTAGGACAAAAATAAGTTGAAAGGTGATATAAGGGGTCCAAAAGGATAGATATATGTGATGATGAGATTAACTCTTTTCATGATAAGAAAAGAAATGATGATGAGATGAAAATATCAAAAGAAGATGTAGTCATGATTGAGAAGAATCAAGAAGGATAAACGAAGTTGACTGACATGTCCATGAAAGGTAAAGGAGACTCTCTCAAAACTCAAGTGCAAAATTAAGTTAGAATGAAACCCTAGAATGCAAACTAGTATGCAAGGGTGCAATTGCAAGGTCAAATAAGTAGCTTCTAGTTTTCATCATCAAGCCAAATGTGGGAACCTATCATAAGCATCAAAGACATAAAGGTCAAGATGACTCACTGCTAGATTCCCTAGGTTTAGTATAGCAAGATTATGCTCGCATTGAGACACAAAATGTTGAGATGGCCATAAATATAGTCTTTCAAGAGAAAACACAATGAACTAACAAGGATGTACTTTTAAAGATCCCAAGTGTAAAGAGGGTCAAACAAGATGCTTAATACAACTAAAACTCCATAAAGTACACCCACAAATAGAAATCAAAGGAAAGAATAAACTGTGCCCGTAATCCTCTAGTTTAATGACATTCTCAAGAGACTATTAGGGAGGGAACACTCAGAAAAGAGATCATCCTAGATAACACAAAGAAAATAAGTCAGCAAATCTTAGTGAGTTTTTAGTTTAGGTCCATGTGTGAAAGTCACATGACCTTATTCCTAAGACTTAAGCCTACCAGTGAGAAATATCACAACATCCTAGACCGTAGCCAAAGTATCTAATAAGTGTTGAGAAATACTCAATGTCAAGGGGGTGTTGAAAAACACTATTTGGGAGTTTCCAAAGAAACACCAACACAACAAGGAGACCCAATAAACTATATAGTTTGTGCCCCCGAGACCTAGACAATAATCAATTCTAAACTAGGCAAAGCAAAGAGATATGAGATAGAAGAGCTTGGAGTGCAAAGTGACATGCTGATACATAGAAGTGTGAGGGTCTCAAGTAGCACCTATTTCTAGGTTTTCACCACTTGGTAGGAGTTTTTAGCTCTCAAGCAAGATCATTTCATTTTGTACTAGTGTTGAGTAAGGTATACAACATGATGGGTTAGCAAGGTAGATAAGATGGATAAGAAATAATGAATGAAGCAAGTGAAATTGATCCTCAAGGACTGACTCCTCAAGAGTACCCAAGCTAGGGAAAGGGTAAAATAACCATTCAAAGCATGTTTTGCATAAGCAACAAAAGCCAATTGAGCAAGGTAGAATATAGGGTAAATGACCCGATGTCATGAAAGTGTACAACCCAAAAGAGTGGACATGTCAAGAGGATTCTAAGAACCGTGTTTTTTCATTTTTTCTATTATTTTGATCAAGAAAAAGGGGTCAATTGGATAAGATACTGATAGGGTAGAGCGATAAGAATGAAGCTAGATATGAAGGTTATGAGTGATGGTCAAGATCATGATAAGGAAGTTGATCGATAAGATAGCCAGTACTCAAGGATAGCTCAACATTGTCAAGATCAAAGATGAAAGATAAAATGGATGGATTATGGAGAATTATGCACAACAACTTTTGCCAAGTTTTCATCATGGTACTTATTCAATGTGCCACAAGAAGTGATTTTCACCATGGGATGAATTTATTTATGTTTACTTTTGCTACCAAGGTGTTTTTTTACCAGGTTTTCACCAAGGCACTAATTTATTTATTTTTATTTTTAGAAATAGGTCAATATTTTTCAAGTTAGTTAGTGCTCTTATTGGAAGGATAAGTCATGATAAGTCAAGACCATAGAAAGGTGTACTCAAATATGTTGATTTGGTGATGGAAGGGAGATGATAATAAAGAAGGTATATGGAGGATAAGAGATAATACCTTAAAAGGCTAGAAGGAGTATGGATAGTAGGTAAGTATAGGTTTTAAAACATTGTATAAGGGTAGGTGAGAAAGTGGACTAGAAAAACACTGATACACACCTTAAAGAGTGATGGAATGATAAATGAATCATGGATGGAATGATAAATGATTCATGGATGAAATAGCTTGAGGTTTTGATATATGAGAGGGTAGAAGAATTTTGGAAGAAGATAGAGTGGAAGGCTTTGGAATCTTTTGAGGAAGATGTTTGGAAGAAGATGGAGTGGAAGCCTTTGGAAGCTTGATTGTCAACTTTGATTTATTTTCAATATTCAAATCTTTCAAAAGAGACTCGAAATCCATATAGATTTTGATTTTGATTTTCCTTGGGATGCTTTAGAACACATATCTTCGATGATGGATTTAGGAACCCCTATTTTCTTTTATTTCACTTTTTGGTTAGTGGACCTTTGTGGTCTCTTGAGTATTTTTTCTTTATTTGTATTCACATGTCAATTAGATATGTCATAGTGATCTTCATTTGTAAATGAATTCTTGTTATTATTATTAAGATGGTCATCCAAATTGCTTCCAAAAGACTTGGGACTTGTGGATGAAGAAGGCTGATATGACTAGTTTAGATGGTTGAATGGATGCATATTTGTCAAGGATGAGTATCTTTTTTAATCTTAAGGTATAATGGGAGAAGTGGATGGCAAGCTAGGAGTTAAGGTATGGTAGATAGAGGGACATAAGGTCCCAATATGAAAGGAAGGTTTGAAGGATTTAGCTTTGATGGATAAGGACTAAGGATAGACTTAAGAGATGCAAAGGGATAACATATAGGAATATCAACATATTGAGAGTAAGCAACATGACTAAGGTCATCAATAGAGTTATGAGTAGCTTTGATAGTAGGAACAATTTTAGCTTGAACATGTTTTAGAAGTGAGTATGGAGAAGTAGAACAATAAGGGATACTTTGATCTTGACAAGATTCATTGGATAACATAGCCATAGTGACTTTTTCTTCATCTTAAATAAGATCATTAGAAGTGGTGTCTTCATCATACCTAGGAGATGAGTGAGACATAGGATACAACTAGGTGAAATCTTGAAGGAGATGGAAGGGTTCTTGATCTTGATCCTTATCGAGATTTATATATTCATCATTTTGAGAGTCCTCTTGACATGGAGCCACATCTAAGGACAAGGGAGGATGTGGATTTTGCATAGTAGGATCTTGAAGAGGCAACAAAGAACCAGTTGAAGTGGGAATAATAGGCATAACATTGCATGAAGGTTGAGGATCTCTAGTCTTAGCAGTATGAAAATGATTTGTAGCCAAGTGAACAATGGCTTGAGTTTATTCTAGAGGTAGCCCTTGAGGGTATGCATAGTCAATATGAAAATAATTAGGTTCTTTGTTTGGTGGAGGCATGTTGGAAAGCTTTAAAGTTTTAGGAGATACATGAGTGTTGGAAGAAGTAGAGGTGTCAAGGAAAACATCACTAGACATAGGTTCATCAACATGATATTTCTCAAGAGTAATATCTTCATTACACGAGTCTATAGAGTTTGAAACACCAACTACCCTATCATCAATAAGATCTTTTATTTTATGTTTCAATGCTATGCAATTTGAAGTACTATGGTTATTGCATCAATGGTAGGCACAATATGGTTCAAAGCATGTCACTGCATATGAGGTAGATTTAGGCAATGTGATGAGATTTTTATCAAGGAGTATATCCAAAATGATGTCTTAGGAATCTTCCAAAGGAGTAAAAATTCTCTCAAAAGTATGCCCAATTAGGGTTTTGTAGCACAAGGTTTGAATCCCATAGTGGTAGATAGAAAGTAAAGCATGAAGGAGACTAGAAAAAGTTGATAAGGTGACACAAGATAACTTGATGTTCGAAATAGAGAGGTAACATGTTCACTTGCAAAGATATAAGAGAGAGATTAAAGTGACTTGTCAAACAAAGTGTTTGAGTAATTTAGGACACCCACAACTCAAACCAAGAGATAGTATCAAAGCCATAGATAGATAGACAAAGAGAGGTAGACAAGTTAAAAACTTTCCCAACCAAAGAGTGTAGTCAAGAGATAAAGGAAACATTTTAGAAAAAAGAAGGTCCTAGTATGTTGACATATACCAAGAAGGTTGAAAAGACCAAGAGTGGTAATACCAAAGAGCCATTTTAAGCAAGTTCAAACACTATAGAAATAACAAAGCAAAGTCAAATGATAACACTCCCCCTAGTAAGCAACACAAGAAACATGTTTTGACTTGGAGAAAATTGTTTTTTGGACTTTTTTTTTTTTGAGTTTTTGTATTTTTATTGGTTTTTTTGAAGTTTTGAATAAAAACACAATGAAATCATGCAAAATATTAAAAAATATGTGCATAAAAAAATGTCATACTTCTCTAAGACATCCTATCCAAGGGATCTAATAGACTAGGAACCTCAAATGATGACTTAGAGCATCTTATCTATGGTGTGAAAGAGATATGAGATTGTGGCTCTCAAATGAACCTAGCTTAAGAAACCCTTGTAATGTGCACCATAGAATGAAAGATTCAAAGAGTAGAGGCAATTATGCCAATATCCAAGAATCAAGATGAGTGCAATGCAAATGCAAGCTAAACTAAAATGAGATGCAATACTAAGCTAACAAGTATGAAGAGTTACAAAGCCACTTACTTAAACTATGTGAGGTAAGTTATGCATAAAAGAAAGCTAAGCTAAATGCAAGTAAGAGAATGATGTAAGAGATGAGTGCTCCAAGTGCTTCAAAATCTATAAGAAAACCTACAACATAACAATGGCATAAGTGTGTAAGAGATGAGAGAGTGAGGAGATAGCGTCCTTTTAAAGAGAAATGGATGGTAGAGAATAAGATGTAAAATCAAAGGTGGAGAATGAACCTTGAGTGATCCATGTGCACAAGAATATCACCTGAGGAAGATTGATGGTGGTGTTTAAGAGACAAAAGATGTGTGGAAGAGAATAAAAAATCCACCCACCTTAGAAAGTGTGCACCTCATGAGAGACAAAAATGAATTTTATTTTATTTTTAATGTAGGAATAATAATTCTTCATGTGCATGGTTAGGATAAGTGGGACTTTGGGGATTTTATTTAATTAAAAGGGGACAAGTTCTTTCAATTAAATAGAAGACTTAGGATAAAGTTGTCAAATCATAAATTATAATCGAATAAATAACAAAGTGACGATTTGATAAAAAACAAGTGATTAATAAATTATGCAAAATTTATAGAAAGGGGGCTCATAGTCCAGATGACCATTTTTGGGTGATTACAATGACCACCACACAATTAATACATAATTCATTCACCTTCATCAAATATATAATATTCTTTAACCCCTAAAATGTTCCACTACCTTAAACTTGCCCTAACACATTTCTATTTAAATTACAAACATATCTATCACATACCATGCACCCAAACACATATCTTGATGCACACAAAATTTTTCCTATACTACAT